>JZKD02S1418756.1:0-71025 GCA_000966675.3 Picea glauca | reverse complement strand
TACAACAACTGATCTCTATAAAGTAGACTAAGATTTTTCAGTAAAAGAAAAGTTAAAAATTGATTGATAGCTCAAATACTGATTCACCCCCCCCCTCTCAGTATTTTCCAACAGCCTTAAGCCTGACCTATTTGGCTTGGAATTTTTTCTTAATTTGTTGAATTATCAGATCAACATCTCCATATACCTTCAACCCCTAAATTTTCATGTCCTTGGTAGCATTTAATCCCAATACTAAAGCTTCATATTCTGCTATGTTATTTGTCACCTTAAAATCGAGCTTGAAATACAATTGAATTGTTTCTTTGGAAGGTAAAATAAAAACAAAACCTGCTTCTACAGATTCTCTTGAAAAAGCACCATCAAAGAACATACTCCATATAGGAGTGCTTTCCACTTCTGAAGATTGGAAAATAGGCTTTCTAAGTTGCAAAGATGATGAATGAGTGTCATCAATCTGAAGTATACAAGCTCCCAAATCTGTATCAACTGAGTAGATTGGATGATTTGTAGGATTCTTCTCATCATTGATAATATAGGCTAGTTATGCTTCCCTATACAATCTCCTGTGTTCCCCTCCAAAGGCTAGAACAATTGCATAAGAAAGGTCCATTTGCAAGGTGCCTCCTAGCCTTTTGATCCATGCTCTAGATAAGAGAATACCAAATTTTGGTGGCACATCATCTACCACAATGTCCATTACCATGCTCCTCATAGGTAACTGAGATAAGGAAACTACTAGATATTTAATCAAGCCAACACACTTAACCTTCCTAGAATAAAATGAGAATAAATCATGATAATATTTAGTAATTTCTAAACCCAACTCATCCATGACTACTTTTGGCATAAGGTTATGAGAAGCTCCTGTGTCCAAAAGGAAATTATGCAAAATTTTATCATGGATATTCAAGGGGACATAATAAGGTGGAGAGGCTTCCTCATGGTCTTCAATCATTGGGCTAAGAAAAACAATAGGCTTATCATCTTGGAGGTTGAAAAAGTTAGCAACAACTTGTATGGATCTAGGCTTAAGGGCTTTAAGGATGGTTTGTTTGAAGGTGTCATTCTTCATTAATTGAATGAGCGATATGAGAATCTTAACTTTTTGAATTTCTGATTCAAAGCTGAATGAAAAAGGAACTTTGTCAAGGTTTCTTACCTCATGCAGAGGAGATTTAAGAAGTATTTGATCATTTATTTGAGATTGATCTTTGTTTGGTTGTTGTTTTGTAGGGGAAAAAACGTTTTTGGGAGGAGCTTGCACAACTTTCTTACTATTATTTTGTTTTGATCTCAAATTGTACTTATTCTGATCATCATCTTGAAAAACAGATTCATCATTTGATTCCTGATTAGTCTGATGACTAATCAAAGCTTCCTCATAAGTAGTTTGAGTAAAGAAAGATGCATGACCTTTATCCTCCAAACAATGAATCTTATCTTCCTCTTCTGGATGATCTCCCTCCATCACTGTGTTATGAAAAGGGGCTTTAATTTTCTGATCCTCATTAACATTTCTATTCCTTTGTAAAATATGAATTTTCTCGTTATTTCTTCTATAAGGATTTGGATTTCGAGGAATAAAAGCATTAGGATCTCTACCTTTTCCATGCTGCTTGTTTTCAATCTTCATTTGGACAATTCAGAAGTCAAAGATTCTATCATCTTAGCCATTTTTTCAATCTTGGGATCTACACTTGATGATGAGGCTTCTCCTTTTTGTCTCCTTCTATCAGCTCTACCTTTCAATTTTTCTGCAGCAAGGATGTTAGATTCCACTTCAAGTGCTGCATCCTGCATATCAACCAATGTAACACATCTCCTTTCTCTTAAAAACAATCAAAATTCAGAATCAAAGGCATTAGCATATGTGATTTTTGCAGATGTAGCAGTAGGCTTGATTTCAAATGGGATATTGTTGTACATCCGGTTAAACTTTTTAGTAAAGTCTGAGACTGATTCACCACTTTCCCTTCTCAAATTCCCAAACTCTGTAATGTAGTAAAGAAAATCCTTCTTATCTCCCCATTGTTTAAGGAAAGTATCATCTAAAACTTCAATACCCATTATAGTTTCTGGTGTTAATTCTCTAAACCATTTCCTAGCTTCTCCATCTAAACTTTGAACAAAAACTCTCATCCATACATCCTCCTCAATGATATTAAAGTTATCAACATAACTATAAAATAATTCAAGATGATCTTCAACTATAATATCTCCCGTCCCTGAAAATTTAGGCATGTACTTTTGATAATCTCTAGTAGGAATTGCATTCAGAGGATTAGGCAGTGTTAATGGTGCATATCTAGCAGTTATGATTCTTTCCATATTAGTAGTATTTTGAGGTACTCTTGCCATGGTAGTAGTAGATGTAGATGTACTAGAAGTTTGGATAACTAGGGACTGAGATGAGGCTGATAAAGAGGATGATAAAGAGACTGATACAGATAAGGAAGCTGAGTCAATGAGAGGAAAATATATTTCTGAAATTGCAATGGAAGAAGGAAAATAAGAAGCTCTATAGAATTCATACAATAACTTGGCAAGGTTTTCTTCTCATTTTATCAACAATTCATGTAATACAAACCCAACAATAGGAAGATTGGTATGAATGTAAGATGAATTTTGTTCAGTTTCAGACTGAGAAGATTCTATAGATGATGAGCATATGTCTTCTTCAGTTGGATCTAGAGGGTTTTTGTCTAAAATAGAAACATAAATTTCTTCAACAATTGATGAACTACCTTCTTGAGTAAGATCAAAAGATTCTTGAACTTCTAAAACCACTTTTTTACTATTAGTCTTTGAGCTTACAATTTCAGCAAGTGTTGGTCTTATTAATGGATTTTCTGGAAAAGACATAGAGGGATTTCTAGAGATACCTGAACTTGAAGATCCCTTATGTAATGCCTTTACTTCTTTGATGATCCTCTCAGGATCATATACTAGATTAATTAGTGGTTGCTGAGGACTTGCTCGAGTATGTGCTTTCTTAGGAGCCACTATGCACCAATGGAGTCACCAGATAGAAAATTACAACCGAACTAATGCCCTGCCTTTGTCTATCATCAAAAGCTGGGAATGTGTCGTCTCCCATGGAAGCTTACTTCACACTCCTCTCCCCGACAATGATGCTAATTTATTATCACTCCAAGAGTCACTTGAGGTTGTAGGTCGAGTGAGATTAGTAACTTAATCAAATGCTCAATGAAATGTATGAAAATGGATCAAAAAATGAATAACTCATTCAATAACTCCCTCATTCAAGACACACTTGAACATATCCAGACAAGATAAGGCCCTAAAAAGTACTTATCAGATGGTTTATAACTGAGATGGATGAAGAACACTCACTATACCAGCAAGATCATATACATTAAAAACATACATGAAAGGCTGACTATAACAAGGAAAAGTAGTCATGTTTTTGTCCACCAATGCAATGATTAAAGGACTTCAATCAATTGTTGTATAAAAAAAATAAATGAACATATCATTCGACCATAGGTACAAGAAAATATGAATGAAAATAAATCTGAACAAGAATTGAGAGAAGTGATTATATTCGAGTATATATATCAAAAGGTATTTACAAAAAGAGTATATCAAAATATTCAGTTTCGAACCATTACAATGTAGAATTCATGGGTTAAATAGCCTTTACAATTCTTAACTAAGATCCGCTAAAGATGGATCAAATAGCTACATATCAAAACAACTTTGGTCTAGTTACAATATAGTAGGGCTATATCCTATTTCTAAGGGATAAGAATCCCTACCAGAGTTTGAGTCTTCAACTGCCACCATGCTTCCCTTGAGGGTGGAAGAGTCTTTTTCGAACTTTCATCAATAGTTGGGTCATGAATCATCATTTTCTCAAACGAAAAAGAAGTCAAATTTGACTTTTCTTGCTCCTTGTTGAAGACAGGCGAGTTTACAACGCACTGTATAGGAAACAGATTGTTGGCACTACAAACTCTTGTAGATAACTGTTTTCCAAAAAATACATCAAAATTATTTGGAAAATAAATTGGAGGCTGGAAGGATGCTTCAGCTAATAACATACCACCATATCTCATTACTCATACTCTTATTACTCAGGCTTCATCTTAGATACATGCACTTATACCTCCTCAAGATCAAAATTCATTGCTTAATATAGGCAAAAAGGCAAAATCTTTGTTCAACAACTTGAAAGTAGAATGTGAACAATGCAAATCTTAAACTATACCATATGATGAGTGATAAAATTTGATCTGCAAACTTTGAAGAGACACCTGCATATTTTACTTAGGATAACTAGTTGAAGTAATCTGCTTAAGGAAAATAGCTAAATTCTTCTTACTCAGCATGTTTTTGGCCAAATACAGGTCCTTAGTGAGCTTTCTGTTCTCTGATCTCTGATGAAGGTTTTTATTGTACAAATTAATCAATTGTTTCCTCTGAATCACCTTTTTCCAGATGTTTCTCTTGATCTTATTAAACTCCTCTACTAGTTCATCCATATGACTTAAAAGCTGTTGGATGAGTGTAACATTATCTTGGTGTAAGTTTTGGTTCTTCTTCTGAAATTATTTGAGTTGTCCATCTGTATTCTTGAGTAGTTGATCCCTATTAGTTTTAGTCCCTTGAACTGTCTCTGGGGATGGCTCTGATGAAGATTCTCTTAATTGGACTATGGTGTCTAGTGCTTCCTTTTCAAGAGGATAAAATTTCAATTTTGACAACCTAGTTCTAGGATTGATAACCTCAGTCTTTTGATGAGATTCCTCTGTTAGTACAATTTTTCTCCTGGATGACCTTCTGAGGGATGGTGTACCAATTTTAACTTGAATTGTTTGGGCATTATATTCAATTTCCATTTGAGGAAGCTCCATAGGAGGCTCTAGTTGTTCTTCAATAACTACATCTTTAGCCTTTCATTTTCTCTTATCTCTCTTAGACACTTGGAAAGGTGAAGTTTCTTGAAGAATGGGGTCTTGAGAGGACTGTGGTACTTCAGATGAGGGAGCAAAGGAAGGTATTACAATCTTATTCCTAGGAGTCTTGGATTTTGAAGGAGAATTAGGCAAGTCAACTTGATATTTAGACATGAACAGGAAGGTGAGCCATTCCCTGCCCTCTTTCTTCAATTGTTCAATTACTATCAAATTAATCAAAGGATGATGGAAGATGAATTTTTGAAGTTTATCAAGATTTATTTTAGCAAGTAAAATCATCCTTTGTAAGCTCATAAACATGAAATATGGTAAGTCGATTTCGATCTTACCAATGATGTGAAGAAGCAGCTTGAAATGATACTGTAAAACTCTACTATACCTCCCTTCACATGTAAAAAAATCTCTGTATGATTAATACCAACTTGTCATAGGCCTCCAAAAGCCAATTTCTGGGTATACCCTTCACTAGATTAGTTCCTTGGTGCTCTGGCTTTAACATGTCTTGACACCAGTCTTCTTTTTCCAATTTCTTGGCCTTAAACCAAAGTTCCCATGTTCTTGGTATCTCTGTAGCTTCAACAACCATATCCACGTTCAAATTGATCTCCAAAGGACCCACCTTAGTCTTGCCTTTTCTTTAGTTCTTCACAAAATCTCTACTAACCTCTAGATGATGACATTCAAGCTTCTAACAGTTTCTACAACATCCCATACGCTTGAAAGAGTTCACATGGTTAGGGTTTTGCTCAATCAAACTTGTATCAGAGGGTTCAAACCTATATAAAGACCCTGATATTCTTATGGTTCTAACACATTGTTTTGGAGTCATCATATGGTTAAGTTCCTGCAACAAACACTTCTGCATACAAGGAATATCATAGCGCAAAAATCAGAGATATAAACTACCTTTGCATGCAAAATCCCTTAGCAATTTTGAATTTGAAGATTGGCTGAGCATTTGGAGGGAGTTTTAAACTCTTGTTGACATGTAAGAAACCTTCCAGATCCTTCCTTAAATTCAATTCAACAAGTATTTGTATGCATTTGATGAGATAGAGCCACCTTGACGAGTTTGCAGCACGCCAAACAGTTTAATAATGAAATGATTTGACAAATCAGACTTAGTTGTTAGCGCAATGTGTGTAGAAGGATGCCACGTGCTAAAAACTTGTACTTGAATGAGTTATGATGCTTTTTTAAACTCAAAAGGTGACAATCTTTACAATCATTCTTAAAACTTGACTTTTTACATCACATGCTCCTCTTGAAACCATAATGAGTCGGACTTACACTTGATTTTGACATACAAGACTTAGAATAAAGATCATCATGACCCCTTAGTCACCACCTTCATGACTAATTTTTTTATGAATAGACTCAATAATGGACTTATTTATTGAATGAATCAGGAAAATAAAGACTCAATTAACCATCTAAGTCTTAAATAAAATGAAAATTTATTTGGGAGATAACACACCTAGTGAGAACAATTGTGCAATTACACCATGGTGTCCTTTTTTAATAATTTTGTCATGTTGTTAGAACTTAAAATTTTATATAGTTTCCCTTGGATACCTCTGAGTTTAATTTTTTTTCCTTCTATGGAAAATCTCATGAGAAGTTTCTAAAACTCAAAAGAAACTACTTCCAATGATTGTAACCATTGGACCCTTAAGACCACATTAACATCACCCATTTGTACTGAAATCATTGGGATATGTAAGAAATAATTCCTCGTAGTGAGCTTATTACTATGGAACTTCCCTGAACAATTTATGGTACCTTTGTCTACAATCATTACTTTAAACTTTTGTGCTAAATATATAAAGGAATTGAGAATTTTAGGTCATTTGCAGTTAATGAAGTTATTGGTACTACCAGAATCAATCAACATCATTACCTGTTTTTTGTTTTTATATTTCCTTCTATCTTAAGAGTTTGAGGCCATTGCTAATGCTATTTGAAGCATGACAATATATGGTTGGAGAAGTTTCTTCTAGTTCTAGATCTTTATAATGTTCCACTTCTTGTTCTTCTTCTTCACAATCTATGTAGAATAATTTGTTCTCACCACACTTATGCCCCTTAGTGTACTTATTGTCACAATTGAATCATAGTTTGTTTTTTGTTCTTTCATCAAATAATTGAGGTGTTAACCTTGTAGGTTGAGTGAGGTTAAGAGTGGGAATATTGCACTGTCTATAGGTCTTAGTTGCAACTCTTATATTAGCCATATTTTTACTTTCATATTTCCTTTCCATATCAAAAGAATTCTCCAAGGATTTATGATCCAAGAGATGAAACTCATGTTGAACGATCTCCTTTAAAGTTCCCATAAATATATCCAACAAATTATCCTTGGAATGTTCTTCATTACTTGACTTTGAAATTGTTGAATGTGATTTGTGATTGAACCTCTTTATCTAAGATTTATCACTTGGCTAAACAAGGTGTTTCTCTTAATATCCCCATAATGTGCTATCATCTCATTTGCAAATATGAACCAAGAGACATGAGTTTCCTTTTTGAAGTCATGGAACCATTAGTACCACACAAATTGACCAATTTCTAAATACAAGGATGCAATAGTTACCTTTTGTAAAGATCAAATTTGGTGTAGATTAAAGAATTTGTCCATTTGGAATATCCATGTTATGAGATCATTTCCATTGAACTTTCTTATATCAATCTTGTGTAACCCATGATGATGTGTAATTTGGGTTGATGAATGATCAGGTGTCTGGGACTCAATATTCTTGTTCTCTATATGTTATTAGGACTCAACCATATTGTTCTTCTTATCCTCCTCTTGAGGAGGTGAATTCAAGGTAAGGAGGTATCTTAGCTCCTTAAAAAGGTCCTCCCTCATGTCTTTGAGAATCAATTCGAGGTCATATTTGCTTGCCATCTCTTTGATATCATCTTTAAAAGTTTGGAATTCTAGTTTAGTTACAATATTTAGGAGGCCAACCTTATTTTACCATTGTATCTTATATGGTTTATATTTTCTCTTCCAACTTGGAAACCTTAAATTCCACATCTTCATTCTCTTCTTGTGTTAGGGATAAGCCTTCAAAATCCTTTGTAGGAGTCACATTTGGATTATTATGTCTAAATATGACGGGATTACATCGTTTGGGAAAGGGAGTGTTAGGATTTATAGTTCTTTTATATACCATTAGGTGTCCAACAGTAGTACTTGGCCAATATTTCACAAATTTAAGGAGGATGGACCATACCCTTAGTCATACTACTTTATTCTTCAGTACATGAGAGTGATCTCTATGAGTCTTGTGCTTAATGTATTTTAGATAGACATGATCGAAAGGATATATAATTATGGTGGGGTATACCTATGGGGATTTTGGTATACCCTAGGGTACATGGAAGATCAAAATTGTATAAATATTATTTTTAATGCAATACTACTCTCTAAGTACCAACATAGGTGTACAAGGGAATCCTAATATGATCCCACATGTATTCTTTGTGTGTATGATTCCAAGCCACAATTTTACCCATTCAATGACATATATTTATGTTTAAAGATGTCGATACACATCTTTAGGTTTAAAAATCCGATTGTTACAAAAATAAAGAGGAAAGAAATAAGGGTCTCTTCAAAACCCTTGTAAATCCCTAATTTTGGGGACTACGCTACTAGCCAAACTTACAACTGTTACAACAATTTGAATCCTTTGTCGATGTATATAATGAGCTTGGCATTCTCAACTGCAATAATTTTTTTGGGTTTAGATGGTTGATCAATTCAACCTTTTTCTTCATTTAATTATTTGAGATTGAGGCAATCGTCATATGGGTATTGTGTTCAAGGTACTTGCACCACATGAAATTTTTTGAGGTATATGAATTAGGTTGCTCCTTTTCTTTGGTGTGAAAGATAGTTTGAGTCTTGATTTTAGGCAGGGGTGTTTCTATCACCCAATCACTTGTTACATTTTTGTTGGAGACTTGGGATTTAGGTTGATTAGGTTTTATTTTTCCCATAACCTCTTTGATCTATAAATTTTCAATGTGAAGGAGGTGTTCGATGTGTTGGGGAAAAGGGTGGAACATGACATGAAACAAAAAACACAGTACTGCAGATAATCAAAGAGTGACAGAAAAATTTCAAAGACAAAAGGTGGTGTCTAAAGACATTGTTATAGCACTTAAGTAGGGAGAACTGTGATTAGAACACCATAATGCATATTTCACATATTTATCCGCATGATCCTTTTTTTTGCATGATGATAATGACCCAAGGGGTATGCTTTTTATAGTCTCAATATATAACCAACTTCTATAGAATTCAAAAGATCTGGTTGACACGTAACCATCAGTTGTTAGAGTTGACTTTGCCAAATCCACACTATTTATTTGACTCGTTAAGGATGCTTGACCCGATCGACTATCCGTCCAACTCATAGTCGATTGTTGGGATGCTCGATCCACTGCCCAACTATCTTTGACTGTTGGTCGACTATCTGACAAAAAATCACATCAACTACTTGACCGACTAATGTAGTGTGTTGGACGATCACTCGACCAACTATATCCATATGTAGGTCGATCATTTGAGCGACTGAATTTAGGAGATGTGTGATGAACCATCAATGCTTGATGTTCCAACACCCCCCCATCAACACACATATCTGGAGATTAAGGAGGTGAAATTACATCATTATGACATCCCCCCATAATTTCAACTTCCTGAAGCTCAAGCATCGTATGGATCTTGATAAATATGGATTCATCTAAAGGTTTGGTGAAGATATCAACAAATCGATCATCTTTTTTTCTATATTCAAGAGAGAGACAATATTCTCATGAACTGACTGTCTCAAATAGTGAGCATGGAGCTCAACATGCTTCATCTCACTGTGGAAAATAAGGATGTCAGTAACCTGTATAACATTATGGTTATCATATTATATTTTAGTCGAGGTCTGAATAGGAAGTCCAAGTTATCCCAAAAGTTGGCAGGTCCATACTACTTTAGTACCTGCTTGAACAAAGTCATGATATTTTTCTTTTGTAGTCAACAAAGAGACTACCTTTTGTTTCTTGCAAGACCACATGACCAATTTTCCAGTGCTAAAGTGAAACACATAGCCAAAATTCAACTTTTTAATCATCACTATCACCATCCCAGTCATATTCTTTGAAGTCAACCAACGAATATGAAATTTGGAAATACTTAATACCAAAATGAGTGGCACCCTTGAGATAGAGGACAATTCATTTGAGTACTTTCCAATGGATTTATTTAGGGTCTTGCATAAACCAAGAAACCACACCAACAATAAATGAAATGTCAGGTCGACTATGAGTAAGATAAATACGACTTTCGACCAATTGTTGATAAAGGGTAGCATTTATTGTAGGGGTTTGACAATTTTTGGTAAGGTTTACTCTAGAATGAAAAGGAGTAGCACAAGGCTTGCAATAATCCATCTTAAAACATGTCAATAAATCCATCACATATTTAGACTAAGAAATGAAAAGACATCACATAGTGGTAATACTTGAAGACCTAAAAAATAATGCAGAGTGCCAAGATCTGTCATGTCAAAGGAGTCAACAAGTTGTTTCTTCAATCTAAGGATGAAATCATTATTATTTATAGTAATGAGTAAGTCATATACATATACATAAAAAATCAAGGTGTCTCCATTAGTATGGAGAACATAAAGGTTTTGATCAGATTCACAAAGTTTGAAACTAATTCAAAGAAATAAATTATCTATCTTAGCATACCAAGCTTGGGGAGCCTGCTTCAAACCATAGAGAGACTTCTTGAGTCAACAAACCAAATTATAATCTATCACAAAACTAGGTGGTTGTTCCATGAAAATTTATTTATATAGGTCTCCATGAGGAAAGGTTCTCTTCACATCCATTTGATGGATTTTCCATCCAAAACAAGAAGCAAGGGAAATAATCAATTGAACAGAGTTCATCTTTGCAATAGGGGAAAAGGTCTTAGTGTAGTCGATGCATTCCTTTTGAGAGAATCCCTTCACAACTAGGTGTGCTTTATATCATTCAAAAATACCTTCAGAGGTAAATTTGATCTTATAGACCCATCAAAACTTCACATGTTCTTTCCTTGCAGTTGGGGAACTAAGTCCCAAGTGTGATTCTTCGACAAAAAATCATGTTTTGTCTGAAGAGCTTGCTCCCATTTAGGTTTTCCTTTAGCATATGAGTAGGTAATAGGATCATAAGTTTCAAGTATACAAGTCATCAAGAAAATGTTGACATGTTGCTTCTGACTTGAAGTTTGTCATTCAGAGGAAGCATCCCCAACATCATCTCTCGCAACTTCAATTGTCTTGGCAGCCCATCCAGGGAGAAAAAAAACAAGTGAACTATGGTTCATTATAAAAAGTCAATTAGACGTCATAGGGTCTTCAGTCCATGGACCAGTTGAAATATATGACGATGGATTAGTTGACTTAGAGGTCGACAGTTGAGTCAAAACAAGAACAATGTTCGACTGTCCAGTCGAAGGATTGAAGTATGGAACCAGAGAACCATTTTCAGAGAAAAAATAAAAGGGATCATCCTCTAGAATTTAAAAAGAGGAATTCAACAAGTTTATTCCAAAAGACTTCTCATCCAACCATACATTTCATATAATAATGATTTGTTGTTTGACATGGTCAAATAGTGAATAGGATTTCAACTCTTCAAAGTATCCCATCATGATTCAAACATGACTCTTTGTATCCAACTTCTTTCTACAATCATAAAAAATGTGAGCCTAGGAAACACATCCAAACATACAGGGATGGCTGACTGAAGGATTCTTTCCACACCATCATTTGAATGGAGTCATGGAAGGAACCACTCAAGTTGATATGTGATTGAGTAGATAGTTTGCATAATACATCGCTTTAGCCCAAAATTGAGGAGGTAGATCTTTATCCTGCAAAATACATCTAGCCATTTCAACTAATGTTCGATTATTTCATTCTACGATGCCATTCTGATGAGGTGTGTGACAAATCGACCAATTCCAGTCAATACCAGATCAAACTAGGTATTCTTCAAATGGTCAATTTAGATACTAACCACCATTTATGATCTCAGGAACTTGATGGGTCAACCACATTTCTTTTCAGCAAAATCTCTAAACTCCTTGAACTTTTCAAAGACAAGGTTCTTGTTCTTTAGAAAATAAATCCATGTAAAGAGAGAAAAATCATCAATGAAGGTCAAAATATCCCTTGAACTTGCCAATGTAGGTATATTAATGCAATAAATATCACTATGAACCGGCTCCATTAGGTTCTATGCTCACCAGTATTTTCCAGAGTCTATTGTTTCCTGATGATGCTTCCCAAGCACAAAACCCTTACAAACTCCTTTAGGGGGAAACAACTTAGGGTAAACTAACAACCGTGTTCTAATTTTCTAGTTTCTGTAGACTTCAAAAATTCATGTGTTCTAATCATTCCTGCCGAATTTGACTTATCTCATTAGTGTGAGAAACAAGTGCAGTTGGTTTGGTGTTAGGTCGAGTCGTATCACATAATTTGTACAAACTATTTATCGATTTTAGAAGCCCATCGAAAACAATCGACTTGCCTTTCTTTAAATCATGAGCATAGAACCAATTTGGCCAAAATTCCAAAATATTACTTGTCTATGTTAACTGAGCAGCATATAACATATTGACACTGAGGTTTGGCACACGATAGTTGTCAACAATATTCCCATGCTGATAGGTAACACCACCCTGGACAACAACATCCACAACAAAATCACCAGTAATGCATATTTTCCTCTCCTAAGATTCATCTAACCGCGTGAACAAGGATGCATCCTTATCCATGTGATGAGTGCACATAGAGTTAACTACCCATTTGTTCTACACAGAATGAGACAAAAAGGCTTACGAAGTTTTGACTTGGAAGGTGAACTTATTAGTGGGTTTGCATACAACGGACATGTATCCTTCAAGGAATTTAACCTTCTCCTTTAATTCATCTCTCTTCTTAAAGTAGACTTTTTCCACATGTCCAATATTTCCACAATAATAACATGTATTCTTCTTCTTATAACTTCCCTGTGGTGCATCTTTCTGTCTCTGTGGTTTCTGGTCGTGGTATGCAGGTTTATGTGTAGAGGCATCAAACCATACTCTATCCCTGGGATCCATCTTGCTCTTTCCATTGAGTAAGTGGGCTTGGTGTTTTCCACCAATGTTACCTTCTTCAAGAAGTATGTGTTTATTAGTAATTAAAATACCACATAAAGCTTCAAAGGTGTAATCCTTACCATGTTCCTTGCATGCTTTCCAGTTAGTGTGAAAAATCAACACAAACAAGTTGAATGGTGTTCTCAAGTTCATTAGGACCAACTTGATGAGTTCTCCATCATTCTTCTAATATTTCTCTCCACATTCACCCAATTTTAATTGGATTTATTTGATACATTCCAAATAGTCCTATATTCTGTCAAGGGAATGGGGATCAAGAGAGATCAACTCTTTCTCCAACTGCATGACCCAGCTCTCATCGATTTGGTCGAGCAATGATTTCAACTTCTTCCAGACTTGATGATGGAAGTCGATTCCACTGAGGTGAAATATAATATCCTATGAGATGTAGGTCATGATGACCCCCAAAAACTCATCCTTCTTTCCATTAACATCGAACTTCGCTGGGTCATTTGTTGGATCTAGAATCACAATCTTCATATACTACCATAATCCTTTTATCTTCAGTTGGGTTTCCATATATGGTGCCCATACTGCATAATTTGATTCGTTCAAAACAACAAGATCAATCTTCGGATCCATATTTGATATCTATACAAAAACTATTATGTTTCAATAAGTTCCAATCAACAAACCATTGGCCCAGAGTCAATCACACAACATATTCGACTCAACAAGGTTTGCAGATAATGGGTCGAGGTTTTAAACCATCGAATTTGATACCATGTTGGGCAATAGGGTGGAACACGACATGGAACAAAAAATATAGTATTGCAGATAATCAAAGAGGGAATTTTTTTTTGAAGACAAAATGTGGTGTCTAAATACACCGTTACAACACTTAAGCAGGGTACACTATGATCAAAACATCAAAGTGCTTGTTGCACATATTGATCCACATGATCCTTTTTTTTGCATGATGATAATGACCCAAGGGGTATTCTATTTATAGTCTCAATATCTAACCAACTTCCACAAAATCCAAAAGATCTTGTCCACATGTAACCGTCGGTTGTTAGAGTTGACACTGCCAAATCCGCGCTATCAAGTTGGCTTGACAAGGATGCTTGACCCGACCAACTATTTGTCCAACTTGTAGTCGATTGTTGGGATGGTAAATCCACCTCCCAACTATCGTCAAGTGTTGGTTGAGTGTCCGTTAAACAATCACATCAAATACTCAACCCACTGATGTAGTATGCTGGTCGATGCTCGACTGGCTGTATCGAGATGTAGGTTGACCATATGACCGAATCAAATCAAGATATGTGTGATGAACCATCAATGCTTAATGTTCCAACACACTGGCCCCTTTACTTGATTTTGGGTCTTCTAATAATATTTTGGCTCTACTTTCTTGGTTCAGGGCTCTTGTGAAGATGTCATAAAGGGTATTTTTAGGGATTTTTGATGTAATATTATGCAAAACCTTACACCATCGATGTATGGATTTTGAAAAATATTTCTTATATTCTTGCTTAATGTCCATGCGTGTGAACATAACAGAGTCACTTGATCTAGGCATGTCAAAGTGTTGGATGAATTGGTCTACTAATAACTGTAGGTCATAGACCAACCCTTCATGGAAACAATGGAACCAGTGAAGGGCATCTCCTATTAGGGATCACAAAAAGAGATCCATTGAGACATTGTTATTTCCAATGAAATTGAAATGAACCATGCCAAAAGCCTCTAGATGGATCTTAGGATCTTCAAAAAAGGCTACATTGAACTTATATTATTCATATATATTTGGAGGAATCCATGTTTATGTAATCCTAGGGGAAAAATATTTTCTAAATATATGGTGAAAATAAGGCCTTATTATCATGTCTTATTTTACCACTTAAGTCATGCTTTTGACTAGGATATCCTATAAAGGGGTGCATTATGTTAATATAATATTGTGCCCTATCAACACTCCCCATAATCAATGTAGGAAAAAGGAATTGAGTTGATATAAGGAGGTCTATAGTTCAATCTCATGCTTGGGATGCACCTTTATTGGAATATGATTGTAGAGGATTGTGACATTTTTGGCATAAATACTTGTCAATATGATTGGGGTTGATCGGTTTGAGTGTTAAAAAAAAATTGTGCCTTGGACAAGTGTTTCTCACATAGCCCAGGTGCCTAGTATGTGGGAAAGTGTCTAAAGTAGTCCCTAGTACATTAACTTTATGAGATATAAAGTTGAAAGTGACTTTGATAATATTTCATGAAAAGGGTGACTAAAGAGACATTTAATCACCATTGTTGATCTTGATGGCCCAAGATCAAATCTCATCCATTATATCAAGTGAATCTTCATTGAGAATATCAAAAGACAACCCTAGGTATTGAGGCACACCATTGTTGTCATTCATGAGTATTTGAATGAGGAGAAAGAGCAAAGGAGAAGACATGAGAAAAAGAGGGTGAGTTTGCTGCTTGGGAACACATTCCAAGACAAGATTTATGGCATGCAAATTGAGGAAAAGCTTCATCATTTATTGAAGACCAATCAATACAAATTTATGAGGGTCGTACAATAGATTATTGGCATAGAAATCAAGGAGTTTGAAAAAATGATTTCTGAGGCAATTTGACACACATTTCTAGGTAGCCATACAACATATTTGACATAGAAATTGAGGAAGATATTGGGCACAAATTTCTAAGCATAAATCCATACAGTTCATACAACAATAAGCTCAAAAAATGAGGGTCGTACAACACTAAAATTACAGGAACATTTTTCGAGGAGTTTTGGCTCTACTTTTTGAGGAAATTGCTTGGCACAAATATTGAGATAAGTTCATGTATTTTTGATGAATATTTTCTGCTTTAAAAATAATTTATCCTCTAAGCTCGTAATAATAAAATCTCCCCTCTCTCACTGGTTTTTCCCTTGCAGTTTTTTCTAGGGTTGATTTGACCAAAAATATACGTGTTTAATTTTCTGGATTTGTGCATTTATTTCCGGTTCAGTTTGCTGTAAAAATAATCTTGTGTTTCTAGTTATAATTTTATGTTTATGCTAATATAATTTACAATAGAGAATTAAATGTGTTGGGCATTAAACAATGAAAATGATTGAGACTTGAAACTTGGTTGGGGTCTGAGAAAAAATTACATGGTATTGGAGTTGCAAAAGAACTGAGAAGGGGAATGTATCAAAAAACATAAAAAAATATTTTGTTGAGGGGGATAAGTACTTCACAAGAACAAAGAGTTGGACTTGGATATCAGTTGTGAAGTTCAATGACCATAGGTTTTAGGGTTGAGGACAGATTGGATGGGTCTACAAAATTCAGCTGATGGAAGGATAAGATAGTGTTGCTTCTGCAAGAGTGTGAGTTGTGGGACATTGTGAACAACACACAAACAAATCATGTGATGATTCCTACATATGATACTCTTTTGGCCGCTTACACCAAGAATAATACCAAGGCTAAGAGAATCATCCTTGATGCCATAAAATACCATGTGATTCTACATGTGATAGGTAAATTCAATGCCTATGAGATGTGAGAGTCCTTAACTAAACTTTACCAAAGTTCGAATGAAAACCTGAAAATGGTATTTAGGGAAAAACTCAAAGGAACAAAATTGACCAAGACTAAAAATGTTTCCACATATATGTTGAAGGGTCTTAAATCCCTTGATTCAACAGTAGGAACCAAACCCACCACCGAGGGCCAATTAGACTCTGCAACATTTAAATATGGAATGGTTCTCCAGATCTTACGATCCGACCAAATTATCGATGGGCTTTGTGTTTTCTTGTGAAGGCTCTTCCTTCAGTTAGGACTATTCTCTTCTGTATTTTCTCTTGGGTGGGACTGGTATGAGAGATGCAAGACAGTGTAAACCAACTTGACAACAAACATGATTAAGTTTTAACTACTGGGGAAGAGGCTGAGATTGGGATAACCTGCTGCTCAACATCCAGACAATGATTCTATAACACAGGCCTAGTACTAATACATCAATCATGTAAGCATCCAATTACTGTTTGAGAAACTAATTATTAGAAAGAAAGTGAAAATATAATAAGATAATGGCAAGCAAAATAATTCATCTACCATAACCATTCATCACATAATAGCACAACGATTCACTTTCATCATTAAAGCAAAGAACATAAAAACATTGCACCAGATAACTTGACAACAAAATTAATTTCTCTTACTCATTACTGCATCATTCATGAAACATGATAGGAATTAGTTCTTCTCCAAGTCCAATCACATGCATTTGATGAAAATAACTTGTCTTTGGTCCATACGGGCTTCTCAATTCATAGCAACTTCAAAATAATTCTTAACAACCAAAAAGAAAGAGTTCTTACAACAACCATCGACCTTTGACTAATTGGTTGATGTCTTTATTTATAATATAAATTTTAACTGAAATTAACAGCTAAGTGTAGTTTAAGCAAAACAAAAATCGCCATGTGGCGTTATCTTCTAACAGTTTCTTTAACAGTCAACCCGAGATATTTCTTGAAAAGGGCGAGTTCTCTCGTATTCAGATCAACTGATAAATAGTTCTTCACAAGTTTTGGCCCATGGAAATTTGTGCTGTTCCAATGTAGCTGCACATATCCCCCTGATGTCCACTGCATGCGCCTGGTACTTTACTAGACAGGAGTTCAACTGCTGTAGCATGGTTCGGGCTCTGATTAGATGTTCTACAAATCGTTTCACTTACCCTGGTCTTGCGTCGATCACCTTTGCAAGTTCTTCGGTCCATAGTGAATCTTGTTTGGCATGCGACTCAACTATGTCGCTCAGGTCGACGAAGTTATCAGGGGTACCGAGCTCCCGGAGTCCGATGTCTTTCATTACTTTATTAATTTTCTCCCAATGCTTCTTGCATCTAATCCACTGCTCTTGGATTTCTTGTTGCGGGTCCTGAGACATCTTATCCCAGTACTCAGCTGACTTCTTCATGCGATTAAGACTACTTTTTCTCACCGTCTGAATTCCATATTCTTCCTTGTCTCGACCTTTCTGGACCGCCTCAATGTACTCGAGTGTTTCTACTACTTGTTGTGCCCTTTCATACCATTCCTCCATATCCTTTCATGTTGTGAGTTCCATGAGAGTGCCCTCTTGGAACTCAACTATTTTCGTAGTTAACAAGTATCTTTCTTCCTTGAATTCATTGTAAACTTCTTCGAACTCACCTTTTAGGTACACAGTGGTCTACGTGGTGCCTTTGTAGTATTCATCCAAATGACACAAGTGTTTGAGCTCCTTTAGGGAAGCGACTAGTTTGTTTTTGTCTCTCTTGGCTCTATCCAGGGTGGCATCTGAGAGTGCCTTTCCCACGCCAAAATTTCAAACGTCTGGGCGTCTGTTGTTTTGATCAAGTTCTCCTTTGTAGTAACCAATATGGAGTGATCCAACGTGATCCTTCTTTTCTTTTCCATACTTTGAACGATGGCCTTTCTCTTTTGATCATAGGAGATTGCATAGATATCTGCTACCTCGTCTACTGGCTCTGGTATCTCCTGATCACCCCATGTGAGTGTGTTTCCCAAGCTGCCGGTGGTGTATACTCATTCAGGATTGGGCTCTTGAACTTCCTCGCTGTGCCTCCTAGGCCCGACCTCTACTTTTTGTTCGTCGAGGATTTGAGTATTGGGCATAATAAATATGTTGGGTACATACTCGTTACTTACTTGCTGGTTGGCCGCAGAACCATTGATTTCCTTTTGTGAGGATTCTTTCTCTGGCTCCTCCAGTTCGGGCTTGTCCTTCAGATCTTCTTTGGTCTCCGATGTATTGGGTCCCTTTGTTTTGAGTCCACTTTCGACTTCTGTTTCCTTTTGTGGGACCTCCTTTGTTTGAACTTCGGGCTCCGGGGAAGAAGTCTTCTCAGAACCTTTTTCCTCTTGGACACACACAGGGGTGTCGTGAGATGACTCCGGGCTCTCATCATCACTATGTATATTTATAAGTTTTCTCAGAGGATTAGGCATGCCTGTTCCTATTGACACCTGTCCTGTCTTTGGTTGATTCATCCCGCCTGCCAGTGGTATTTTCGGTGATGCGGTGGATTCTGGGCCATCCGACCCGTTGATGTTAGGAAGGTTTGTGAAATCAGGGTTTCCTGGCTCGGTTGGGCCTCCTTCATGGATATTAGTTGGAAGCCTAGGTGTTATGATGAGGTACGGATTATCCTGCATCTGCTTCATTAGCAGTTGGGCCAACTTCCACAGAAGTCCCCCCATCCCATGTTCAAATTGAACCTTGGGGGAATCCCTGATTTGTACTGGGGATTCTTGATAAACTCTTGCCACTCCGATGGCTTCTTGGGGGTCACCCACTCCTTCGCCCGGTTCTGATGTTGTTGTCCCTTCTCGGGTCCTGAGAATTTATTGAGTTGTTTTCTCCAAGGACGTTGCTTGCTCCTCCTAGATCATGGCCTTGAACCGAGTTGTTCTTGGATTATCTATCCTTTCCACCACCTCATTCCAGTCTTGAGCGTTTTCGGTGAAAATTTCATCTTCAAACTGGTCATGGGCATAAGGACAACAGGATGATACTTGTGATGCGTGTTTTAGGACTAGACCTTTGGGATCGTGCTTGCGAAAAATACCAGTTTGGAATCAGAATTCCAATTGAATTATCCCTTCTTGCTTAGCATGCACGATGTATTTGACCATGTAGAAGCCAATATGAAACTCATAAGGTATGAAGGCCCACTTCTTGTCCTTTACTAAAGTGGCATTATAACCATGTAGAATGGTCCGATAGAAAATTTCCCCTAACACTAGTCGATCAGGGAAATATATGGGTAACAAATGGGGTTCCCCTGTGGTGTCAAAAACCCTAATGTAGGTCTCGTGCTCATCTGGATACCAATGACCTACTTTTGATATAACCTTTTTTTCTTCATCTGACAACCTTGAGCACTCTTTCTTGAACAAGAAAGAATAAATGCGTGTAATAAATTGGCCACAGATAAGGGAATAGGATTTCTTGTACTTGTTTTCCTATAAGATGCTGAAGTATACATGGGCTGGGAGCTCAGAGGAGTGTCATTTTAGGTTCATTCCAGAGAAAACGTTCCCGGCGCAGATGATGTCCAATAGATACGAGGCCATGTAGAAGGAGAGGGTTTCTCCCTCTTTCAGCGTGTGGGCTTGTCGTATGCAAGTGCTCAGATGTTTGGAGATGACGGTGCCCTAATTTAAGCTCGTGCTTGAAATGGATACCGTATAAGCTAGAGGCATCCAAGCCCATGAAACTGGGAGCAATATTTCTCCCCATGCAACCTGCAGAGAAGAGGCATCAGGTATATGTATGGTTACCTAATATTGGTCATTGAATACCAGACGAAATTTCGGTTCATGAATTTCTTGTCTTCCCTCCACGATGACATGATTTTGCTGGTGTCATGTGTTGCACAGAAACTTACAACGAAATCGGTGTTCATATTTTCTTCTGGCTCCCTAAGCTTGTAGTAACTCTGAACCTCTGATGGCAAGAAAACCTCGAGGCACTCGCTGTTATCATCATTAATCAAACATTTTTGTGCATCAGAGTGGTCAATGAGACACTTTAGGAGCTCAATGCAAGGAAACACCAGAGTTCGGATTTCCACCATGTGCAGATATGCCCTATGGATATTTGGGAGGACATTATCATCGAGCCTTCTTGTATCAGAATCACTGTGCGAGATATACTCGAGGGGTTCTTCCTTCTTTATTTTCTTAAACAATTCTTCCCAGCGAGGGAATGTTTTTTTGGTCCTAATGTTCTCCTCTGTGTCTCTGAAGGTTGGGAGCTGGACGAAGACCTTCTTGGTGGCCGTCTTAATGATGGGCATCGGTTTTGGAGTGAATTCTAATTGCTTGGCAACTGTTGGGGATTTCCCACTTATGGTTCTTGTAGCTTTGGTGCTCTTGGGGATTTCTTGGTGGTGGGTTTCCTCAGAGGCATTGTTACTACAATTAAAAGTCTTTTAAACATGCGTACAGAGTAGCGTTGGGTGGAAACATAGAAATGAAGCGAAAAAAAACACCATAAGCTGATACACACCTGTAATGCTTGCTACGATTGTTGTTTAATACTTACTGACCCATGGAAGCCTTCTCCGGATTTTTAGCCTTGCTCTTCTGTGTGTTCTGAAATCCTTACCATGCAAAATAGGATCATACACAATGACTTAAAAAGAATATAACGGGAGAGATCGCATCAATCAGTTAATATGAGTAATGAATGTAATTCAAAACAAACTATCATCGGATCTTTGTAAATAAATTCTAACTGGTTAACGATGGAGGTGTAGAGGGAGATGCATTGGCGACAAGCTTAATCAGTCTCTTTTGATTTGCACACGAAAAGGAAACTAATGCACGATCCACAAATTAACTAACATTTTAAATGCGTCGTACCTAACCTATCTAAGGGATAAAACGTCTCATCATGTCGTGTCTCTCCGGTGTACAGATTGAGGATCGACTACTATCCTTGTGTATATTTCCATTGATATACTCCTGGTAAACACTTCTGATGCCAACGGTATCGGGGATTGACGATCAAGGAAAGTTTAAGTGCGTATATTATTGGCGGGTTATCATCTTCGTAATTTTCCAACGCCGAAAATGTTTCGGGGGTCGCCGATCGATGATATTATTCCTTTACTCGTGTGACACTTACTCTTTCATTTTTATGTCGAAGCCAAATGGATCGGTCTTCGGCGATATATTTAGTGGAGTTTATTCATGGAGACGAGAGACCTCCTTCTGTCGATGCCGGTGAAATTCGGTGCTTGACTGCTTTGAAATTCTCAAGCGAATTTTGTTACTTTAATATTTCCCAATGCCAAATTCCCTAAGTGCGTTGGGGAAAACTTTAGACTGTCAATTCCTCAAGTAGTTGTTAAGTTCCTTTTCAAGTTAAGATGATTCTTTATATGTTCAAGCAGACTTTAAACAATTCAAACATGAAAACATAAAAGATATGCATAAGCAACAGTTTCATACTGAAGTGGAAACAGACAGTGCAAAAGATCAAGTGGTACCCAAAAAGTAGAAATGGACATACACTTTTTAGGGTGTGTTGAGTGATCAACAAATGGCAATTCACTAGGAGAAAGAAGAATCTATGTTCCTCCTCCAAGGCCCAACTGATATAGAACCTGATGGAGAATCTTAACTGGTCTTAAATCAAAACCTCTTAACCTTTGCATTTGAAGTTCTTTGGTTGATGCTTTTGGGTTTGCCTCTGGGGTTTTAACCCTTTTCCTCCTTCATTTCCTTTGACCCCAATTCATGATCCATTTTTAAAAAAGTTTAGAAAATTATTCACCAACATGAAGCCTTTAATTACCTCTACTGACCTTCTTCGGTGTCACTCCACTGCTAGTGAGCATCCATAGCCTCGACAGAGTCACCTTGACATCACAAACCTTTCTCCACTACCAACAAGCGTCCATAGTCCTGACGTAGTCACCTCAATATCACAGACCTTTCTCCACTGCCAACAAGCATCCATAGCCCCAACGAAGATATCTGCATGCCCTCTCCTATTGTTCAGTCTTTGGATAATATCAATTTTATTTCAACATGATGCCCTGAGTGAGTGAGGGAGGAGGATGTCTGTTTATTTGCAAAGTGAGATGGTTAAGGTGGATCCTTCACTAGCTCCGTCTTCTAGGTTCATGTAGTCCTTTCCATATTTCCTTCCTTCCCTTACTATCTTACCGAACCACAAAGTAGACACTTCTGGCATTTCCCTGAAGTTGTTCATTTTCTCAGGTTAGACAGAGGATTCCTCAAAGTAACCGCAAGTTTTTCAGTGCTTCTCATGTTTGTAAGTGAGCGACGAGTTAGAAACATAGTTCGCTATGTTGCATGATTTTAAGGCCAACCATCGTCTTGTCGAGCACACCTTCAAAAGTAAAGAAAAGAAACAACAAAAGAAGTATTTCACAACCATGAAGATACTCAACATAAAACACACAATTTTTTTTTGTTTTTTTATTTTTTTATTGTTATTATTGGAAGTATTTTTTTAGAGCTTGGCCATTTACTGGGAGGGCAACAGGTTCCCCCCTCAAGTTCTACAACTGATAAGTGCCTGCCCCAATCTTCTCAGCCACCTGAAAAGGTCCAAGCCATAGATTCTGAAACTTAGAATGCTTCTCTTTTGGTTCATTTGCCCTGTCCCACTTCATGACTAAGTCTCCTACTTCAAAGTTCTTTTCTTTAGCCTTATGCTTATCGGACCACCTTTTCACTATCTGTTGGTGAGCTAGGAACTTTGACTTAACATTTTCTCTCCCTTCTTCTAGCATGAGCAGAGTGTTGATTCTTTGTTGTATGGCCGACGAAGGTTCCTCGTTGGAATCTTGGGCTAGTTGAAGAGATGGAAGATAGAGCCCATTTGGGAGGATGGATTCTTGCTCATAGAACAAAAATTACGGGGAATTCCATATAGCTTCTTTGGGTGTAACTCTATCGGCCCATAGAGCATTATGGAGTAGATTATGCCAATTTCTTTGGTTATCTGCAACCATCTTCTTTAATATTCTCACTAGGTTCTTATTAGTTGATTCCGCCACACCGTTTCCCTGGGGGTAATAATTTGCAGAGTACTTAATTATGATTCATTTGTCTAGAGAAAAATACGTCAATAGGGTGGAAGAAAAATAAGCCGCATTATCAAAGACCAGAATAGAAGGGACACCAAACCTTGTGATCAAATGTTGTTCTATGAATTGGATTACTACCTTCTCGTTTACATGAGTCAGAGGAATAACCTCTGCCCATTTCATGAAATAGTATGTGGCAATAAGGATGTACTTGTGTAGTTTTGAAGAGCTAGGTGTAATTTCTCCTATGATATCCAACCTCCATTGCTCAAAAGGCCTAGAGACAGTCACAGGTTGGAGTGGGACTGCTTCTCTCTTATCCTTCCCAATGCTTATTTGACAATTCTTACAGTTTCTAGCATAAGTATGAGCGTCTTTGAACAAGGTGGGCCAATAATAGGTGGCTCTTAGAATCTTATTAGCGGTGGTGTTTCCTGCGAAATGTCCCCTGATGGGGCCATCATGGAGCTCCTTTAGCACTTTGTCCGCGTCTTCACATTTGAGACATCTTAACAGTACTCCGTCATAATTGATCCCGAAGAGTACCAAATTTATAAGGCGATATTGTGCAGATTTTAACCTGAGAGCTCTCCTTTCCCTAGGGTTGAGGTTTTCGAGACAAGTGCCATGATGTAGAAGATAAGTTAAATCCTTATACCAAGACTCTTGTCCTGGGGAGATGTATAATACTTCGCCACACCATAGTGCCATTTCGTTCTCCCATCCAAAATCTTCATTTACTTGGTCCTGGGCTTCAACTGCAAGCTTGCATAATCCTTTTCCTCTTACTAATTTGGCAGGTTTTATATCTAGATCAAATTCCTGGACTACCACCATATAGTTCCCTCTTATTTCCCCCATTTCTTGCTGGGTAAACAAGGATTAGACTACAGGGCGTGGCACAATCACTTTAGTGTGATTCTTGAGGATGTAAGACCTGAAATGTTTACTGCCTTATATACCGCATAGGCTTGTTTATCTATAGAAGGATAGTTGAGCTCAAGTACTTGAATATTAGTGCTCATGAACGACACTGGGGCCTCATTGTTGTCATCATCCTTCTGATTCAAAATTGCAGCTAACGATTGGTCAGAGGAAAAAGTATAAAGGGAGAAGTCTCTATTGAAGTCGAGACTTCGCAACACCAGGGCCCGGGATATAGTAGCTTTGATATTGCTAAAGGCATCTCTTCGCTCATCATCCCACTTAAATTTGACATCCTTGTGAATCATCTTTTGTAAGGGTTTGATGATTTTAGCGAAATTGGGAGTGACCTTCCTCACAAAATTGATTTGCTCGAAAAAGGACTACATAGCTTTCTTGTTATGGGGTAAGGGGAGTTGAACTATGGCCTTAATCCTTTCCGGTTCTATGCGAATAAATGCTCGAGATATAATGTGACCTAACATCTTACCTTCCTCGACACCTAATATAGTTTTCTTAGGGTTTAAGGATATACTATATTTCCTACACCTTTCGAAAATCTGAATTAAGTGTTGGATGTGCTCTTCTCTATTCTTCGAATACACTGTTATGTCATCTAGATACACTAACACACATTTATTAATTAGTCCCTGGAAAGATACGTCCAGGGCCCTTTGGAAGGTCGCTCCTATGTTAATTAACCTGAAAGGCATGCATTTATACATGAAGGTTCCCCACTTGGTTTAGAAGGTGGTTTTTAAACGGTCTTCCTCTGAAACCAAAACTTGGTTGTAACCTAAGAAACCGTCTAGTAGAGAGAAAATATTTGAGCCGGATATGGTTTGTAGGAGCTGTTCCATCGGTGGGACTGGTTAATTGTCCTTTTCTGAAGCTCTATCGAGGTTCCTAAAATCTATGCATAAGAGGATTTCACCCGAATTTTTCCTCACCGGAACAAGATTTGATACCCAGGCGGAATGCCTAACCTGGAAAATGATATTTGCATCTAAAAGATTCTTTAATTTTTGATACATGAGAGGTTCCAGCGATGGGTGATACTTTCAGAGCTTCTATTGGAAAGGTTTCACTTCAAGTTTTAACAAGATGGTGTGTTGAATGATGCAGGTATCATACATTTTCAGATCTCTATAGGACCATGCAAAGACATATTGGTATTGTTTAAACAATTTGAGATAAACTTTCCTTTCTTCCTTAGATATTGTCTTGCTGAGATTCACATTCTTTGGGTTCTCTGGGGTCCCAAGATCTATAGTTTCATGCAGGGGACAAGAGCTACCGGTCTTTGCATTTTTAGGTCCCTTAAATTGCTCTTTTAGATCAAACAAAATTTCTAGATTAGCTATCCCTTTCGGGATCGTGTGAGCCTTTGATTTATCCATAGGTTGTCCTGTTCAAGGATTGGTATCTATTGATTTCTCTTGGAATACTTCATCGTCAATAGGCAGATCTTTGAAATTGTCTTGGTTAGTCAAGAAGTTTATGATCTGTTCATATCCTTCAAAGAATTTCCAATTGGAAATGTTATTAGGTACTGACGGTTTGTAGAGAAACTCCACAATGAATCGGGAGGCTTCATAATCCTCTAGAGGTGACAACCTGGAAGCAGCTGTGGCTAAGGAGTCAACAAGTTTATTCTTTTCTCTAGGGATCACTGTAATATTGAAGGCTTCAAAGTGATCTATTAACATATGTACCTCCTGCTGATAGTTCTTTAGGTGAGGAGAATTGCAATGTATAGTATTTCTTACTTGTCTAACAATAATTTAAGATTCTCTGAAAACTTTCAATTATTTGACATTCGAATCTATGGCTTTCTTTAATCATTGTACTAGAGATTCATATCCGACAGTGTTGTTAGTACATTCAAACTCTAGCCTACAGGATAGGAAATGATGTTAACCTTTAGGATTGATGAGGATGCATCCTGCTCCTAACCCTTCTTGCGATTTAGATCCATCAAAATAGAGGGTCCAAATTTTTGAGCGACAATCGCTCTTTTCCTTTCCCTTGTTAATTTCTCACCCTCCTATCTTTTGTCTTGTAATCTCCAGTGCGGGGTTTCGATAAAAGAGGGTGTCTCCTATCGGCATCGACGACATATCTTGAAAAACAAATTTAGAGTTTTGGGTAGGAACATTGGACAAGAGAGGAGCAAAGTTTCTGAAGTAGGAATTGCAGGAATAATTGCCCAGTATGGGGAAATCTGTGGATGAGGGTTTGTTCGGGGTTTCTAGATCAGTGACCATGTGTTTCAGATATCTCTCACTATTGATTCTGATCATGTTCTTGTATCCATTCATTGGTAGCCAAAGGTGTGACCAATCTGTACTAAAGTACCCATTTATCTTTTCAGACCAATCTTGACTCAGTAATAGCCCATATGCCTCTGGGATATCTACTACAATGATGTCAATCACTTGCACAAACGTGGGGTGTGTTGATATTCTGATAATCACATATTTGATTTCTCCTATGACCTTGACCTGGGTTCTATCTAGTTGTATGACATGTTTATCACTCTTGAGAGGAATGGCATTTAATTTTTTGCAAACAAACAAGGGCATGACGTTGGAAGACACTCTAGAATCTACCAAATAGTTGTGAAGGTTTCTATTAAAGACTTGAAATGTTAAGAGGAATGGTGGGACAAAAGGATTTTCCTTTCTATCTCCTGAATAGGTGTTCACAGTTGGTTTTCCCACCAGATCTGTGGGATACATATTTCTTTCCAGAACATTACCCGCCGTCAAGTTTTCTATTGAGTTCAAAGCTTGTAACATAAAGTCCTTCTGTTGAGGAATCCTGCATACGTCTATAACTGATATATTAGCCTTTAGCCTCTTCAAATCTTCGACCACATTGTAATCTAGTTTGGGTGATTCTTGGGTACAAATGCTTATAGGGTTTTTTCCGAGAGTGAAGGATGTTTTTGGGCGATCCAGAGTTAACTTATTTTTCAAGGCCTGGGTGGCGTTGGTATCTTTCGATCCAGGCAGACCCTTACTGCGTGTTTGTACCACCAAAACTTCCACGGGTTGTTCCTGAGACTCAAATAGGTCGTCAGAAGGCATGATTAGGTTGGGATCCCATATCAGCATGGATGTATCTTATGGTGGGTCAATCGCTTCCTGGTCAGCAATATTCATAACTGAACTTCTTGGTTGTTCGGTTACTGAGACTTCATCTAGAAACCGATTGGCCATCAAATTCATGGCATGTACCCATTGAGGGTAGTTTCTTTCAAAGTGGTTTTCCTAATGATAAGTACAGAAAGAATTAGACACAACATTCCCTGGATCAATATTTAAGTTAGCTGGGGGAGGTTCAATTTCTTTGAAAGGTGGGTTTATTTTAAAGAAAGGCTTATAGGGCCTTTGGTCTAGGTTTCCCCCTCCTACATTTCTATTCATGTCTATGATCTCATTTGATAATTTCTTAACCATGCATTGTAGATATTCTATATCTCCATTACCCTTGTCAGGAGTCTGTTCAGTTGGTTTCCCTGGCGGTCTAGTCAAAAGGAGTCCTCTCCTGGGAGGGGGTTGGGCTTCTTTCTTTACTAGGGAGGCCTCACCTTATTTACATCCTTTCATCTGGAATTCTATTGTCTTGGCCTCTTCAAAATTTTCTGCCAGGGTTTGCTTAGCGACTCTTTTTACAAACATATAAATAGAAGCCAGGACCACGTTAGCATAATCCTCAATTTGCAACTCTTGAGTTGGTCTTGCCATGGGCTGGAATTTGTTTAAGATGGTTGTGAATATTTGACCCTTTATTTTAGACTCATGGTGGCTGAGAAAAACTCAACCATCAGAGCTCCCATAGTGGTTTCCTCTGCAAATTTATCTAGGAAATCTTTCTGGAACTTGGTTCATCTGGTTATAGATCCTATTGGAAGATTCAAATACCACGTGGATGTTGAATTTTCAAATGTGTAGGGGAAAAGTCTGCAGACTACATCTTCATGTTGAATGTTCATAAGTCTGATTGCGAGTATGAACTTCTTGATATGATCTTAAACTAAACCTGAAGTCTCAGGGTCGTACTTGGGAAGCAGCTTCTCCGGGTGCCGGGGAAGATTATGTACTCATCTAGAGATGAACACGAAGTCTCCGACCAACTGAGGTCGGTTGTTCTGAAACAAGATTTCCCTTTCCTCCTCATGGTCATTATTACCTTCCATATCTTCAGAATATGAGTTGAACTCTTCTTCTTCCGAAAGGTCATCTGGCTCAGAGATGTCGTCGGCTGGCATCTCAGAGATAAGATTCAGAGGGTGTTCTATTTAGGTGATCGCGAAGTCTTTCAAGTCTTCTATGCTGTGTATGAAAACTTCATCGGGAGTATTGACCACTGGTCTTCTTATTTGTTTTCTTTGAGGAAGTACCGGATCTAAGGGAAACACATCGATCTGTCGGGCGTAGGCTCTTGTGAGTCTTCTAAAATGATTTAATTCCTCATGAGGAAGAGTGTAAGGTATTTTGGGGAATAATTGTTCTTCCTCGGTCTGGGAGAGTTACCCACTTCTGGAGTACTCAGTGTGTGTGGGCTGTCTTGTGAATCACTAGCCATGCATGTGGGCTGTTACGAATCCGAAGGTTGTTTGAAATGCTATATAAAATATATATTCAACAATTCATTCTCAGGCCCTCCTTCTAGCACCAATTATGTTGATGGGTCTTAAATCCATTGATTCAACAATAGGAACCAAACCCGCCACCGAGGCCCAATTATACTTTGCAGCGTTTAAATATGGAATGGTTCTCCAGATCTTATGATCCGACCAAATTATCGATGGGATTTGTGTTTTCTTGTGAAGGCTCTTCCTTTAGTTAGGACTATTCTCTTCTGTATTTTCTCTTGGGTGGGACTGGTATGAGAGATGCAAGCCAGTACAAGCCAACTTGACAACAAACATGATTAAGTTTTAACTACTGAGGAAGAGGCCGAGCTTGGGATAACTCGTTGCTGAACATGCAGACAATGACTCTATACCATAGTCCTAGTACTAATACATCAACCATGTGAGCATCCAATTATTGTCTGAGAAACTAATTATCAGAACGAAAACACATATTTAATAAGATAATGGGAAGAAAAATAATTCATCTACTGTAACCATTCATCACATAATAACACAACGATTCATTTTCATCATTAAAGAAAATAACATCAAAACATTGCACCAGATAACTTGACAACAAAATTAATTGCTCTTACTCATTACTGCATCATTCATGAAACAGGATAGGAAGTAGTTCTTATCCAAGTCCAATCACATGCATTTGATGAAAATAGCTTGTGTTTGGTCCAAAAGGACTTCTCAATTCATATAAGCTTCAAAATAATTCTTAAAAACAAAAAAGAAAGAGTTGTTACAAAAACTATCGACCTTTGACTAATTGGTCGATGTCTTTATTTATAATATAAAGTTTAACTAAAATTAATGGCTAAGTACAGTTTAAGCAAAACAAAAATCCCCACGTGGCATTATCTTCTAACAGTTTCTTTAAAAATCAACTTGAGATATTTCTTGAAAAGGGTGAGTTCTCTCCTATTCGGACCAATTGATAAACAATTCTTCACAAGTTTTGGCCCATGGAAATATGTCTTGTTCCATCAGAGCCGCACATATCCCCCTGATGTCCACTGCATGTGCCCAGTACTTTACTATATTGGAGTTCAACTGCTGTAACATGGTTCAGGCACTGATTGGATGTTTTTAAAATCATTGCGCTTGCCCTAGTCTTGCGTCGATCACCTTTGCGAGTTCTTCGGTCCATAGAGAATCTTGTTTGGCATGCGACTCAACTATGTCGCTCAAGTAGACGAAGTTGTCGGGGGTACCGAACTCAGGGAGTTTGATATCTTTCATTACTTTATTAATTTTCTCCCAGTGCTTCTTGCATCTGATCCACTGCTCTTGGATTTCTTGGTGTGGGTCCCGAGACATCTTAGCCAAGTACTCGGTTGACCTCTTCATGTAATTAAGACTACTCTTTCCCACCATCCGAATGCCATGTTCTTCCTTGTCTCGGCCTTGCTGGACTGCCTCAATGTACTCAAGTCTTTCTACTGCTTGCTGCGCCCTTTCATACCATTGCTCCATATCCTTGCATGTCGTGAGTTCCATGAGAGTGTCCTCCTGGAACTCAACTATTTTTTCAGTTAACAGGTGTCTTTCTTTCTTGAATTCATTGTAAACTTCTTTGAACTCACCTTTCAAGTACACAGTGGTCTACGTGGTGCCTTTGTAGTATTCATCCATATGACACAAGTGTTCAAGCTCCTTTAGGGAAACAACTAGTTCCTTTTCATCTCTCTTGGCTCTATCCAGGTGGCATCCGAGTGCCTTTCCCACGCTGAGAAGTTCAGACATCTGCGAATTTGATTTGTTGATCAAGTTCTCCTCTGTAGTAACCAAGATGGAGTGATCCAACATGATCCTTCTTTTCTTTGCCATCCTTTGAATGATGACCTTTCTCTTTTGATCGTAGGAGATCACATAGATATCTGCTACCTCATCTACTAGATTCAATATATGATGATCACCCCATGTGAGTGTGTTTCCCAGGCTGTCGGTGGTGTATACTCGTTCAATATTGGGCTCTTGAAGTTCCTCGTAGGCCCGACCTATACTTGTCTCTCATCGGGGATTTGAGTATTGGGCAGAATAAAGACATTGAGTACATACTCATTACTTACTTGCTCGTTGGCCGCAAAACCGTTGATTTCCTTTTGTGGGGATTTTTTCTTTGGCTCCTCTGGTTCGGGCTTGTCCTTCAGATCTGCTTCGGTCTCCGATGTATTGGGTCCCTTTGTTTTGAGGCCACTTTTGACTTCTGTTTCCTTTTGCATGACCTCCTTTGTTTGAACTTCGGGCTCTAGGGAAGAAGTCTTCTCAGAACCTTTTTCCTCTTGGACATGCACAGGGGTGTCGTGAGATGACTTCGGGCTCTCATCGTCACTATATATATTTATAATATTTCTCAGAGGATTAGGTGCATGTGTTCCTACTGACACCCGACCTGTATCTGGTTGATTTTTCCTGCCTGCCAGTGGTCTTTCCGCTGATGCGGTGGATTCTGAGCCATCTGACCCGTTGATGTTACCAAGGTTTGTGAAATCGGGGTCGCCTGGTTTCGTTGGGCTTCATTCTCAAATATCAGTTGGAAGCCTAGGTGTTATGATGAGGTATGGATTATCCTTCATCTACTTCATTAAAAACTGGGCTTGCTGCCACATAAGTCCCCCCATCCCCTATTCAACTTGAACCTCGGGGGAATCCCTGATTTGTACTGGGGATTCCTAATAAACTTCTGCCACTCCGATGGCTTCTTGGGGGTCACCCACCACTTCGCCCAGTTCTGATGTTGTCGTCCCTTCTTGGGTCCTAAGAATTTCTTGAGCTGTTTTATCCAGGGACATCGGTTGCTCCTCCCAGATCATGGCCTTGAACCGGGTTGTTCTAGGATCAACCATCCTTGCCACTACCTCATTCTAGTCTTGAGTGTTTTCGGTGAAAATTTCATCATCAAACTAATCATGGGCATAAGGCCAACATGATGATACCTGTGATATGTTTTTTAGGACCAGACCTTTGGGATCGTTCTTGCGAAAACAACCAGTTTGGAATCATAATTCCAATTGACTTAGCCCTTCTTGCTTAGCATGCACGGTGTCTTTGACCATGTGCTAGAAGCCAATATGAAACCCATAAGGTATGAAGGCCCGCTTCTTGTCCTTTACTAAAGTGGAATTATAACCTTGCAGAATGGTCTGATAACAAATTTCCCTTAACACTAGTTGATCGGGGACATATATGGGTAACATATGGGGTGCCCCTATGGTGCCGAAAACCCTGATGTAGGTCTCACGCTCATCTATATACCAATGAACTACTTTCGATATAATCTTTTTTGCTTCATCCAACATCCTTAGGCACTCTTTCTTGAACAACAAATAATAATTGTGTGCAATACAATGGTCATAGATAAGAGAATAGGATTTCTTGTACCTATTTTCCCATAAGATGATGAAGTATACATGGACCGGGAGCTTAGAGGAGTGCCAGTTTAGGTTCATTCCAGAGAAAATGTTCCCGGTGTAGATGACATCCAACAGATACGAGGCCATGTAGAGGGAGAGGGTTTCTACCTCTTTCGTCATGTGGGCTTGTCATATGCAAGTTCTCAACTATTTGGAGAAGATGGTGCCCAATTGAAGCTCGTGCCTAAAATGGCTACTGTATAAGCTAGAAGCATCCAAGCCTCTGAAAAATGGGAGCAATATTTCTCCCTATGCAACCTGTAGAGAAGAGCCATCAGTTATATGTATGGTTCCCTTAGATTGGCTGTCGGATACTAGCCTAAAGTCTAGTTCATGAATTTTTTATCTTCCCTCCACCATAATTTTGTCGGTGTCGTGTGCTGCATAGAAACATACAATGAAATTGGTGTTCATATTTTCTTCCAGCTCCCTAAGCTTGTAGTAACTCTGAACCTCTGATGGCAAGAAAACCCTGACGCACTCGCTGTTATTGTCATTAATCAAACATTTTTGTGCATTAGTTTGGCCAATGAGCCACTTTAGGAGCTCACTGCAAGGAAACACTGGAGTCTGGCTTGCCACCATGTGCTGATACGCCCTATGGATATTTGGGAGGACATCATCATCGAGCCTTCTTGTATCATGATCATTGTGTGGGGTATACTCGAGTGGTTCTTCCTTCTTGATTTTCTTAAACAATTCTTCCTAGCGAGGGAATGTTGTTTTGGTCCCAATGTTTGCCTTTGTGTCTCTGAAGGTTGGGGGCTGGACGAAGACCTTCTTGGTGGCCATCTTAATGATGGGAACTGGTTTTGGAGTGAATTCTAATTGCCTTGCAACTTCTGGGGAGGATCCCTCTCCCGCTTCTGGTTCTTGCAACTTTGGTGCTCTTGGGGATTTCCTGGTGGTGGATTTCTTTAGAGGCATTGCTTTTGCAATTAAAATGGTCTTTTAAACATGCGTACAGAGTATCATTGGGTAGAAACATATGAAATGAAGAGAAAAAAACACCATAAGCTGATACATACCTGTAATGCTTGCTACGATTGTTGTTTAATACTTACTAACCCTTGGAAGCCTTCTCCGGATTGTTATCCTTTCTCTTCTGTGTGTTCTGAACTCCTTTCCACGTAGAATAGGATCATACAAAATGACTTAAAAGAATATAACAAGAGATATCCTATCAGTCGTATCAATAAGTTAATATGAGTAATGAATGTAATTCAAAACAAACTACCGTTAGATCTCTGCAAATAAATTATAACTGGTTGACGGCGGAGGCACGAAGGAAAATGCATTGTATCGACAGGCTTAAATGGTCCCTTTTGATTTGCGCACGAAAAAACAACTAATGCATGATCCATGAATTAACTAACATTTTTAATGCATCGTACCTAACCTATCTAAGGGCTAAAATGTCTCATCACGTCGTGTCTCTCCGGTGTACAAATCGGGGATCGACTACTATCCTTGTGTATATTTCCATTGATATACTCCTGGTAAACACTTCCGACGCCGATGGTATCGGGGATGGACAATCGCGGAAAGTTTTAGTACTTAGCTTCTTGGTGGGTTATCATCTTCGTAATTTCCTGACGCCGAAAACGTTTTGAGGGTCACCGACCGACGATATTATTCCTTTACTCGTGCGACGCTTACTCTTTCATTTTTATTCCGAAGCCAAATGGATCGGTCTTCTACGATATATTTAGTGGAGTTTATTCACGGAGACGAGAGACCTACTTCTACCAATGCTAGTGAAATTCAGTGCTTGGCTTCTTTGAACTTCTCAAGATAATTTTGTCACTTTAATCTTTCCTGATGCCGAATTCCCTAAGCGCGTTGGGGAGAACTTTAGTCTGTCGATTCCTCAAGTAGTTGTTAAGTTCCTTTTAAAGTTAAGATGATTCTATATATGTTCAATCATACTTTAAATAATTCAAACATGAAAAAATAAAAGATAAGCATAGACAATAGTTTCATACTGAAGTGGAAACAAACAGTGCAAAGGATCAAGTGGTACCCAAAAAGTAGAAATGGACATAGAATTTTTAGGGTGTGTTGAGTGCTCAACAATATCTTACCAAGATAACTCATGTTATAGATGAGATAGGTGTTGTTTGGGAGGTTATTGTTGATAATGAACTTGTGAGGATTGTTTTGAATGGTGTGACCAAGCAATGGGGTGTCTTTGTTGAGGGAATCATTGCAAGATAAAATCTTCCCAAGTGGGATCGTCTTTGGGATGATTTCATATAGGAGGAAACTCAAAGAGGTTATGTGAGAGGGAGTTCATCCAATGGTAATGATGAGGAAAATGTGGCTCTTTCTACAAATATAAAGAACAAGTCCAAGAAGGGTTCCAAAGGTGGGAATGAGTCAAAGGGTGAAGGGAAAGAGAACATGAACAAAGTGAAGTGATTTGCATGTCACAAGATGGGACACTATGTAGGTCGGTGTCTTAATAAGAAGAAGAAGCATATTGTTGCTTCAACATATGTGGAGGATTTTTCCACTATGTCTGAGAAGGAGTTTTCTTTATTGGTTTTTCCTTCCTCTAGTGCAACATCTACCAGTGTGTGTTATATTGATAACAGAGCCTCTCACCATATGACAGGTGTTCGTGAGAATTTTTCAGATCTTACAAAGATTGAGTATCTTGAGCTGGTGCTTGGAAATGACTCTATGGTTAAGTAATTTGGTAGTGGGACAATATCCTTTCAAAGGGATTCTCAACCTCCCTTGTTGGTGAGAGATGTCTTATATGTTTCGAGTTTGAGGAAGAACCTGATTTCAATTTATACCGTTGAATAATAGGGGATATGAGTTGGTTTTTTGTGATGGATAGGTTCTCATGCATCCTAAGTGATCCAATATCGCTTTAGCCAAAGTGATTGGGATTCGACATGGGAAGTTGTACAAGATCATGTTTCAGCCAACTAGAGAATTAATACACAATACCAACAACAATGATCCATGTGAGCTAGGACATAGGAGGATGTCCCATTTGCATAATGGGGCTCTGAGGATATTGAGAGATATTGTTACTGGGGTATTAGATTTTAGTACAGAGCACCAAGAGGTGTGCTAGTAGTGTGCACTTGGTAAGTATGCCAAGAATTCTTTTCCAAGCAGTGACAATAGAGTAGAAAATATTATTGATTTTATATATTCTGATGTATGTGGTCCTATATCTTTTATATCTTTGACTGGTTATGCGTATTATGTTACTTTTATTTATGACTTCTCCAGGATGTCTTGGATTTTATTCATAAATACTAAAGGACATGTCTTGAAGAAGTTCCAAGAGTTCAAAGCTCTTGTGGAGAACCAAACATGTAAGAAAATCAAGGTGTTGAGGTCAAATAATGGTAGTGAGTATACCTCCAATGACTTCAATGATTTATGTGCAAGAGAAGGAGTCAAAAGAGAGTTGAAAGTTCCTTACAAACCGAAATATAATGGGGTTGTTGAAGGGAAGAACATGGCCATAGTTGGGGATATGAGAGATATGCTACATGATAAGGGGCTACCACTCTTTCTTTGGGTAGAGGTATGCAACACTGTAGTTTATCTGCATAAAAAGAGTCCACACAAAGTATTGGGGAATAAGACTCCTGAGGAGGCTTTCTTTGGGAAGAATCCTGAGGTTGGGAACTTGAGGATCTTTGGGTGCCTAAATTATTCATGTGTCACTTCTAAGAAGAAGAAAAAGATATAACCCACAACATAAAAGTGTATTTTTTTTGGGTATAGCAAGACCTCAAAGTATTTCTGCATATACATTCCCTCCTTGAGGAATACAATTGTGATATGGGATGTGCGATTTGAGGAGGAAAGAGCCTTTAGGAGGTCACGCGATGTTAATAAGGGGGAGAAACAAGCTCCTCTACTTCAAGTGAGTTCACCACAAAGTATAGTGTCATAGAGTTCAGGACCATGAGTTTCAGGGATGACTGGTTCACAGGTGATAGGGTCACATATCACTAGTCCTCATATTACTAGTTCACAAAGTACAATTTCCTAGTCTACTGGTTCTCAAATGACCATAGGATCATCATATTAAGGTACTTAGTATTCATGTGATGGGATTGAGGAGGAGGATTCCCCTCCACATGATGGTACTACAAAGAAGAGGAAGCCAAAATGGCTTCAAGACACTTGAAGGAAGCTCACGAATATGTGGGGAATCCCAAGAAGGATGTTAGGGGGAGTAAACCTCTAGAGATATTTTATGGCTATTTAGCTGTGGTGAGAAACATTAGTGAGTCTAAGCCTTATAATTTTGAGGAGGCAGTAGATATGTAGGTATGGAAGGATGAAATTGTGGAAGATTACAATTACATCATGAAAAATGACGTGTCGGAGGTTGGTCCGAGATCTAAGGGGAAGTTAGTGGTGACTTCCATGTGGCTCTATAAAATCAAGAATGCTACAGATGGAAGCATTGAGAAGTACAATGATATATTTGTGGCTCTAGGTTTCTCATAGGTAGAGGGATTCGATTGTGATGAGATCTTCACTTCGGTTTCTAGATACACTTTGATTAGGGTAGTGAAATCCATTGCAGCAGAGGTGGGTTGGAAGATCCACCAAATGGATGTGAAGACTACATTTCTGAATGGTATCATACATGAGGAGGTGTACATTTATCAACCACATGGATTTGAGGTGCATGGGAGAGAGTCTTATGTGTGCAGATTGAAAAATGTTCTATATGGTCTGAAGCAAGCTCCCAGAGCTTGGTATTCAAGGATTGATACATACTTGCAGAAGATGGGTTTTGAGAAAAGTGAGGCAGATCCCAACCTTTACTACATTATGGTTGGCGTTGATCCTCTTTATCTTGTGCTTTATGTGGATGATATTTTCATTACAGAGGAAGAGAGATTCATAGATGGTTGCAAGCAAAGTCTTACTTCAAAGTTTGAGATGAAAGACATTGGACTGATGCATTGTTTCTTGGAATTGGAGGTTTGGCAGGAGCTAGGACACATTTTTATGGGGTAGGGAAAGTTTCTTGTTTACATTTTGAAGAGATTTCAGATGGAGGATTGTAGGCCCATGTCCAAACCCATTATTACCAACTAGAATAATATCAATGCTTTGTTACAACAAATGTTTCCTCACTCCATGCATCTTTCTTAGATGGCATTCCATTTTCCTCTGCAGACTTGAAGTCCCCTTTTTGTTCACTCCAAAGCTAAAATACACATTTTTGTACATATACGTGCTCTATCAATTAGAAAACAATTGTATACACATGTTTCTCCACTACACCATGCATACATTAGGTTTGGTGCTCAAAAATTAAAAATTATGTTAGGTTTCCATGCCATGTCATGAGATCCATGATCCTAGACCTTCCATATACTAGAAATGATCCAAATCAACCCTTCAGTTCCATTTGGAGGATATAAATTGAGCCATATCCAAACCTAAGAGAGATTCAACATTGAGAGCAAATAAAATCTGGAGAAATTTCACTTCATATTGAGTCTGCATCCATTTTTCCTTGAAATTATGAACTTCTTATGTTCAGCCGCCAAGCTCTTCCTACTTTGTGATGGAGAACCTCATTAACTCCTACATATGAGATTTCCTTTGCAGAGTATTGAAGTGGTGGAGGCCCAACTAAAGGGACTTATTTTCTTGGTTCCGATCTGTGTCGTTACATAAATTTGTGACCTATGTACTTATATTGATTAATTTAATAGAAATACTATTTTCTCGTCCAATTGATATCTTGTAAATATTTGAATTACTTTCCATGGTGTATTGGTCATGTATTTTAATGAATTATGATAATTTGTATGCTAACATTATATATTATCACCACATGCTTACGTATCTTGGTTTTTGAGGACAAGTTGTAGGTATAAATATTTGGGTTGTGTGCTCAATAGTGGTCTTCTTCGAACGTTCGGACGAGGTAGGATCCTGGCCTTGTCTTATTAGAATTTCATTTATATAACATACTTGAGTTTAGAGTTGATTTCTGGGTGTTGTTTTTCCTGTTGTGTTTTTACCCTATCCATAGAGATGTTTTTCTCGTGACAGAATTGGTGACTCCACTGGGGAGATCTCCTTTTTTGGGGTATTGAGTGTTTTTCTCCTTGATTTTCTCTATGTTTTCCTGATTTTCCTTATCGCCTTTTGCTTGAAAGCCTTCATTTTTCCTTGCATATGAGTTTCTTCTCTTAACCCTTTCCTTGGCAGTGTTTTTCTTGGTATACACAGTTTTTCCCTTGACAGTCGTGTACACATGTGAGTTGTACCATGAATTTCAGTGGGGCCTACCTATGAGGTTGTTATTCAGTCCTTGAATTTTCTTTTCATTATATTGAAAATACAAAAATATTTTCTTACTTGCATTGTACTTATGGCATTTTCACTTTTGATTACTTTGCATTGATTTTGACACATTTGGAAAGATTTCATTTCATTTAACTTGTAGGGATTGCATTGTGAAAATTGCATTTAGAAGCATAACATATCTTTGAAATTCAATACTAGTACTTAGTAGTGTTTTTATATTTTCTTATTTCTATATGTTGAGTCATAATGCCATCAGTTTCACTATCACACTTATTGAGTAAGCATAAGCCATTAAAATTAATGCTAAATGATTAAAATTGAATAGAAACGATTTTATTTTTCATGGTATGCAAACAAGTATAGGACCTAGGGCCTTGGAATAGAATTTTGTGAGTAAGCTTCTCCAAGGATATAAAACTGAATGTATGTGTCTGACCAGGGAGTGGTGAAACCCATTGTATAATTAGTGTCCTCAGGAGGCTTTGCTCACATCGGAGTTAGGCACGAGGTTGTGCAAAGTTGGTTGCATAGATAACCTTCTAATACCTTCCTAGTGTCAAAGATATTTCCGAGGTTCTATTCATATCTAGGGGTCTTGCTAGTGCCTTTACCTCCATGAGAGGCATGGATTTCAAGATTTTTGGGTTTTTTTACCCTGCCCATATGGTGGACTATACTTGTGACTGCTCGCATGAGCATTGGTTATATCGTAGTGAATTTAGTTGCTTGACATAGGTAGCCACATAGGTTACTTGCAGGGGTTATTCTACAGGTACCTTGAGTCGGATAAGGGTCGAAAAACACACATACTTTATGGAGGATTCCATTTCTGGATTGGTCTAAACAACTGCACTATGAAGCCTACGAGGCTCCTTATAACTGATTCTGACACATCCACTCTATTGTTACAGAGTCTCAGGCCCCTATTGGGCGAGGCCTACCTACTTTAGTTCAATAGGTCCCTTGCAGCCATTATATCATGTTTGTGTGTGTTGGCCTTTTGATTTATTTTGGTGTGCTCTTTTATTATTATTTGGCCTTGGTATTTTTTATTATATCTCAAGTTTTGAGTCATCATGGAGAAAGACCAAACTCCTTGTCGATATCTTCGTATTTTGAAATTACGACCATGTATTGATCCTTTACTAAATCTGCCTCCCAAAAGGTGTAGAGTTAATAAGTGTGGTACATATATCTCCACCTCCCATGATCATGATCATCCTACCATGAGTACTAAGTCAGATACAAATGTCTCAAGAATCTCTTCAACTCCTGTATCCTTTGTGATTAGTGGGATCCCCTTGACTCCCTTATCATTAGTGATGTGGATGTCAAAGGCTACCTCATCTAGTGTTTCCCAACCCATGATCTCTGCTCATCCCATGTGGATCAATCCTTTTGTATTTCCATATGGTATGTCGCATCATGATTCTCATTCAACACCTTCAGTCTCTAATCCTTTCTCTTTTGGTATGCTTGACATGATGCCACACTTCCCATCCTCCATTTCAACACCTAGTACGAATTGTAGTTTTGGGTTTGGGGGCACGATGCCTCCTTATGTTCCTTTCTTGTTTGGTGGAGGTCATATTCCCTGAACGATTCCTATGGTTATTACACATCAAAATTCCTCACTTCGATAATGTCACATTCTCATTGTTGCAAGTGTCACACTTTTTTTGCAAGTGTCATAAGTGTCACATTCTCGTTCTATAAGTGTCACATCACGAACAACACCTTCAAAATACTTGATACAACCCATAAAACATGTTAGAAGAAGAAACCCTATCATTTGACAATAATTTTTTTTTATTTTTTATGAGAGGGTCATCTTGGCAACTTTTGGGAATATCAGTGCTCCCCTGCTCATATATAGGGAACACTAGCACTCTTTGTCTATCTAGCAAGGAGCGATGTAGTGCTTTGTTTCCCATTGTAAGGGAGCATAGAGTTGGTTGAGAAAATATTGGAAGAAATCCCTTTTTCTTATAAGGACAACTATGAATGGATGGAGTTGGTTTGGCTCGAATCTAACCCTTAGGATGAATATAAGGGAGATATCACAACTATTGGATCCATATACTCAACTAATTACAAATATAACCAAGGTGGTTGAGCCTCTCAAAGGCTATAAATGAAGGCATTATCATGGTGAAAAAAGGGAGGAAAATATCAGCAAAGCATTGTTATTCTGATCGTGGATATTTCGAGCAAGGGTTAGAAGAGGAGGACTTGGAGAGGCTGCTGCAATATCATATGAAGATTGTAAGTTTCCTTTTTAAAGTTCTCATAAATATACTTGGACTATTTCCTTCTAGTATGTGTTTACATGTACTTGTCTATGCTTGTCTTAATATTCATAGATAGATTGGTTTTGTCTAATTCATTAGAGTAGGATATAGTCGTTTGTCTTTTGTTGTCCATTGCAGGTACTATTCAAGACTTGTGGATCAGAGCATATTGGAAAAACTTCGAAAGTGAGGTACATCATACTCTCCCTCTTACTCTCTTTTTCAATAAATAAAATTAATCTATAGGAATGGTAGTGTCCAATGGTAGTTTTTTGTCTTGGTAGAGGAATTTGTACTCGAAGGGAAAACTCACCTGTCCGTAGGGGGATATTTCCGTAACAGAAATTGGTGACTCCACTAGGGATCAAATTTTCAGTTTTTGTTCTTTCCTTGGTTTTTCCATGGATTTTTTCTATCTTTAGATCCTGTTTGTTGATTTAATCTTTCCTTACATATTTTCATCTTTGCTAAGTTGTCTCACAAAGTCTTTATCGAATTTCCCTGAGTTTTTGAGTTTTATGGGTTTTTCTAAAACTTGTCTCAGGACTAGCACCCTCTTCACTTTAATTCAAAGCTGATTTCTTGATGAACGCTCCCCCACAGTCTATTAGGGAGAACTATAGTGCTCTGGTGCTTTGGTTACTAGAGCACCAATTTTTCTTTCTTTGAATTTTTTTTGACTTTTTGTTTGTTGGGCATAATCATTGGATCTTTTTCTCTGGCTCATATCCTATTCTGTCAGATCTTGTCTTGTGTTCATCTTAAAACTTGTTACCTTTCTTTATTTTAGTATTTATTGAGTTTGTGTTGTCTTTCCTTATTCCAAAAATCGATCGTTCGATTTCAAACTTGGTTTGGTTTTGCTTCTCTTTTTGATTATTTGATTGATTGGAGGTTTTCATAGGGAAGGTCATTGATCACAATATTGATTTATTTACCTTTTATCCTTTACTCAATACCAAAAGACTATAAAGTGTGAATTTTTGTTTCTTTGTGTTTTTCCTTTGAGTAAATAGTTTGATAGTTTGTTATTCTTTTGGTTTCTTATTTTCCGCTGAGAGTGTATTTGTTTGTGTACTCTTGCTTCCTCTTTTTCAAATCAAAATAGTGAACTTTTATTATTATTAGTGAAAGCATGAAGCATGAGATGAACATCTTAATTTGCATTTGCAATCAAACAAATAAATTATGGCATGCATTGGTTTTGGATATTGGAAAATATTTCTTTATAATTTGGCAAATTGTTTGAATTCTTGTTGAGAACAAAATAGCATAAAATTTTGCATTCTTGAGTGTTTATTAGTGACATAAAACAATCTCTTCTCCTTCTCGTAGCTAGAATTTCATTGAAAATAAAGTTTACATCTCATTATTTTCACCTTTTTTGGAGTTGAGTCTCAAACATCATCAGTTTCACTATCATTCACCTTTGTGTAATGAACAACCATGAAAATGAACACTAATTAAAATCAAACTAGAAACTTTTATTTTGTAGATATTTATACCAACAATAGACTAGGACTAGAGCTTTGCAATAGGCTATGAGAATAACTCTCAAAAGAATTCGTATAAGCATAGCTGGGATCCCCCTCTCACATAGGGGTTAAACACGAGGTTGCATGTGGGAGAGATCAAAGATTATCCCTCTGAGACTTAACCAATCATAGTAGTGTGATCATATATTGGGGGTTATTCTTGAGGATCAACTATTTTCATTTGGTCTCTGAGCTTCGTGGATTCCGAATCTGTTCGGGGTCCTTTGGAGTTTACCAGCCCATTTGTCCTCAGTTCTCTTAATAATTTAAGACCTGATACCCTTCCCATATATTCGGAGTCGACTATTGATTGTACCCACGCAAAGGCTGAATATGAATTGGTATCCTTAGTATCCATAATATTTAGGGTCCTTACATGGGGTGACAGTGAAGGAAAGTCTTTGTTGTACATGGAACAAATGTTGGTCAAACTCACTCGTGCTCCTTGGAGGGTAACCCACATGTAACACCGTGAGGAAACTTACACCAATGTGTAAGTCTGTTAAGTAGACCACCAACGTAACTGATCCACCCGCTCATATCCTAGCCCCTTCTCACTTTGATCACACAATGCTAGATTTCATCACCAGCTAGTACATTCATTGAGAGAAGGCATTGCTTGCTTGTTGGTTTTCTAGATTTTTTAGTGAGTGTTGTTTATTTACTTAATTTGTCTTAAAAAATTGGTACTGTGGTCGATAAAGTTCTTCGTAGATCATGTAGGATGCAAGGGTTGCCTCTAAAAGGTTACGAACCCCTACCTCCTAACTCACCTAAAGACACTTACTGTGAAGAGGTTGAAAACCATTCATACGCTTGGAGTGCTACTACTCCTTTGCTAGCAAATCCTGAGAGAGATTTAGTTATGGTTGAGGAATGGTCCACCTTTCCTATCAAATCAGCTTTGATAGTTCCTCTTGATCCGCTGCTTGTTCGACTGGACTCCTTAGGTAACATTGTAGTAGGATATTACCCCCACCTACTATCAAGGCCATATAATCAACTAGATATGGAACTGATACAACCAAAATTTAATGAAGAATACACTACGCATGTCCTTTCTAATGAAATGGTAGACTCACAACAAAATCCTGTTCGTTCTATATGGAGAACTCCATTGGGATGAGACCTTTATGAAAATTTAATTTTATCCCACCACCTTTTGAACCTCCACATACCTCTACCATTGTTGGTGCAGAGGAAGGACCATCAGGTCATCCCATCGATTGTCCCGTCGAACCAACAATCAATATTTCTACCACTTCAGGACAAGTTTGGAGTGAAACAAGAGTCATGTTACCTATTCATGTGAAAAGTACCTTGACAATTACACCTCCCATCCCTCTTCAAGCTACAACTTCATTATTCCACAAAATCATGTTGGGACATATTTGCATCACATAATTCAAAACCCTGCCACACAACTAAACCCAACTGTGGGACAAATCCCTATAGGGGGAAATCCCCCTATAGTGGACAAATCCCTACCGGGGGGAAACCATCTTCCAACACACCAATTCTGACTGGAGGAAAACCCCCTCTTATCGGTCACATCCCACTCGCTACCCAACCAATGGTAGGGGGACAATCTCAACCCTCATTCACCAGAAACCCCCCACAATCATGGGGACCACCCAGGGAGGTCAGTTCCATCAACCACATCAGGGAGGGACATCATACCCCACCCCACAAGGAGGAATACCAAATCCCAATCCTTTTGGACTACATTATGGACAACCCTTCCTAGGAGTCCCGAATCCCACTTAGGGTCCTCAAGGTCAACCATATTTTCCTCCCCAAGGGCCAAATCCTTACCCTTTTCAAGGACAACTTAGTTATCCTCCTCAAGGGAAAACTGGTTATCCACCTCAAGATAATCAGGTGAAATATCCTCCCTCGGGTTACAGTGGCTATCCTCCCCAGGGCCAAATGGGTTTCCCTTCTCCTTTTATGCACATTCCTCAACAATTGAATCCTAATTTTGTTGGTCAACATCAACAACATATGGGAGGACCTATTGGATATAACTATTCACCACAACTAGTTTACGGTCCTACTGGTGTCCCTATGCCACACCAATATCATCCCCAAGTCAATCGACAACTATCATTCTTAGCCACTCTAGATCTACCAGATCTGTCGATATTAACCAACGATCCCATATTACACTCCCATTTTTGGCTAGTCATTCCTACCAAATTACCTTCCGATATTCTGAAATTTTATGGTAAACCTAGTGAAGACCCTAATAACCATGTTATGACCTTTCATCTATGGTGCTCATCAAATTCTCTAATGGATGATTCTATCTGGTTACTTATTTTCTAGTGTACACTTACGGGTATAACGACCAAATGGTACATTGAGTTACAACGTGGAACTTTTCAAGATTTTAGTTCACTTTCCATGGATTTTCTCACACACTTCCAATTTCCTATCCGCTATGAAATCAACACTAAAATTTTGACCTCCCTTCATAAGACCAACTCCGTACATATTTTTGATCATAACTGTGAAGGAGACGACGACGATAGTTGATCAAGGCAACCATTCCTAACCAATTACTGGCTGAATTGTTCACCAAATCTCTTTTACCTCTTATTGCACGTGACATAGTCATGGGTGGTTTTGTTACAAAATAGGAAGCCATTGCTCGTTCCCAGTATCTGGACTTGGTTTATTCCCAATTCGGTACGTTGTATGAATTGATTCCAAATTCTCCCCATCCATCAACCGATCCATCAAAACCATCCTCCACCGCTCACCCAGATGTAGTTATTGGTTCCGTCAAAACCCAGTCTAGTTCACAGTCGATCGACATGATCGATTGTTCAATCACTTCCCCAACTACCGGATTGACTACCCTCTCATCAAACTCCCCCACAAATCAAATATTTGAGGTGAATGCAGTTCCATCTACTTCTTCCCAATAGTCAGGGGGAAAGAAGAAAACTAAGAATAAACCCAAGAAAAATAATAATCAAACCGAAAATGAAAAAACACAAATACAACCACAACCACCTGCTACTGAGAAACAACCATAGTGCAAACCAAAATTTCCATGTCTCATTTGTGGTGAAGATCACTTCACACGAGATTGTCCTCATCAAGATGAAGTTGTCAATTTTTTTTAAGGAAATTCTCAACCTGTTGTATTGACACATTCTTTTCCACAACAACAATCACTAGTTGCACAAACTACTGCACCTCCAATAGGGAGTAATCCAAATAATCCTCCTAACGAGGAAGTTTCATCTAGTGCACACTTTTTCATGTTTAGTGGGATAGACTTGACCACTTGTACTATGACATATAACACACCTCCAGGTAAACCTAATAAGGAGAAAGTAGCTAATGGTACTACATTCGATCCACTGCCCACTATCATTACTCCTCCCTCTGGACCACTCAAGATTGAGAAACCTAGCTTTGACTCTATTCTACACCCACCCAAGAGCACAATTCAAAATTTGACCTTTAATCCTAACTCAGGTGCCGCTTAAAACTATAGCATCATTAAATATTTGGCTCAAGCACCTTGCGCTATGTCATCTCTCAAAGTTATACAACACTTCTCTTGCCAACGTAGGAATCTCTTGGTAGCCATCAGATCTATAGATCCCGAGTCATAAAATAATATCACGTTTAACTTGGATAATTTTAAATCACGACTCTCTCACCAACTTGATTTCCAAATCGATGTCATTTTCCATAATCAACATATTCATCGCATGATCTTGGACGAGGGGGAATCCACATGTGTCATGTCTTTGGCTTGCTGGAAAGGCCTTAAATCACCTAATTTTAATCAATCTCCCACCATGTTATGAGCATTTGATGTAAGATCTTTCTGACCTCATGGATTATTACAATCCTTAGCTGTTCAATTGGGAGGAAAAATTGTTTCTGTATATGTTGAAGTAGTCAATGCCCCCCTCGATTATAACTTGTTGCTAGGGAGAATTTGGTTCTATGCTATGATTTTTGTTGCTTCATCAGTTTTTTGATGCGTTCAATTCCCGCATTAAGGTAAAATTGTGACCACCGATAAGTTAGATTACTGTACCCCCGACACTCACACTCAAACGAACAACAATATTCCTTTTCTAGGAGACTCAAAAATCACTTATGAAAGTGTTGGAGTAGGTCTCTTGAAAGACTCTTCTCTCATGGGTACCTTTCCTACTCATCTTCCTCCCACTATGAAACATATCACAATGGTTAATATGATTTCGACTATGGCACATCAGTCCTTCAAATCATCTGATACATGGATCATGCCTAGTCCCTTAGAATTTGATTCACTAGGTGACACCATGCCACTTAGTCCTGTAGAGGCTCAATATGAAGCCATCCAGTCTGCCTCTCATTCCTTGGATGACTAATATCTAATGGCATCTACTACTTACTCGTTACCATCCTGGTTAGACTCCCTATCCTCCACTTTTGATTACATCCTACATATTTTTCCATCATATGAATCTATTATGGAAATTCTTAGTATCGAGGAGGTACCTTGGGATGAAAACCACCATCATTTGTCCTTTCTTCCCAGTTTGGATGACATAGAGAAATATATTTCATCTATCTTTCCTAGCGATATCGTCGACTGCCCCCAATCTTCAATACTCACTCAGGATACCATCTTCGATGGGAATTTGGGAAACATCTCTTCCATGATTACTGTCGACATATCCATTAAAGAATGTATTGTGGAAAACATACAACTAGGTGCAAATTGTTCAGCTAAAGAAGTTGAAACTTATACCGCCTTGTTTAAATAATTTCGCAACATCTTCACCGGGAGCTACGAAGAAATACCAGGGATCGATCCACCGATCATTGTGCATGAAATCAAGGCTTACCCAAGAGTTAAACCTATGAGACAGAAACTTCACTCGATTCATCCTAAGAAAACTACGACAATAAAGGAAGAAGTCAAAAATTTATTGAAATCTGGTTTTATTTATCCCATCCCTCTAACCCAATGGGTTTCCAACATTGTTTTGGTCACCAAGAAACAATGAACCATTTGTGTTTGTGCCGATTATCAGGATCTTAATAAGGCTTGTCCCAAGGACAATTACCCTACACCCTTTATCGACCAAATCATTGATAATTGCGCTGGAAGCATAATTTTCTCCTTTATCGATGGATTTTCTGGATATAACGAGATTGACATTTTACCGGATGATCAACATAAAATGACTTTCATCTTTCCTTGGGGGACTTTTGCCTATCGAAAATTACCTTTTGGACTTAAAAACGATGGAGCCACTTTTTAGCGGTCCATGTCGTATGCATTCCACAACATGAAACATATGGTTGAACCTTATCTCAATGAATTACCAGCTCATTTGTCTCATCGATGAGACCATATTGGTCACCTATGATCCATATTTCTTCAATTTCAGTTTTACAACATATGTTTGAACCCCCATAAATCCATTTTCGTTGTCGAATTAGGGAGACTCCTCAGATTCGTATTCTCCAAAGATGGGATTAGGGTGGATCCCTTAAAATTCAAAGCCATTCTTGCTTTACCTCCTCCCAACAATCTTACCCAACTACAAATTTTGCAAGTGAAGGAAAACTTTCTACGCCATTTCATTTGCAATTACGCTGAAATTACTAAAGTATTCATGAGATTGCTGTAGAAAGATGCCCCTTTCATCTTGGATGCCACTGCTTAGTGCTCATTTGATTCTCTTAAGAATGCCTTAACAAACACACCTCTTTTGCACCCGCTAAATTATGCGAAAGATTATATCCTTTATTTGGCTGCCTCTACTTCCACTATCGCTATGGTGTTAGTACAAGAGAATGGTGACAACACCGAACATGTGATCTACTATTTGAGTAAAAGTCTATCAAGTCCCGAACTTTGGTATTCACATGTGAAAAATTTGGCTTTGGCGACAGTTATTTTCGTCCAAATATTTCACCACTATATTATGTTACATACTACCACAGTAATTGCAGACTTGAACCCCATGTACCACATCTTGAATCGTCAAGTACTTAGGGGGAAATATTCCAAATGGATTGTCATTCTCCAAGAATTCAATCTTGAGTTTGCCAAATCCAAGGCTAAGAAATCGTTGGTTTTTGCAGAATTAATCTACGATATTCCCCATACTGATGAGAATAATGAGCCCAATGATTCTCTTCTCGATGACTCCATGTTCCTCATTAGTACGTCTGATCCTTGGTATGGAGATATTTTTCTCTATCTCTAAACCCAACATTTTCAGCCTATCATTTCACTTGATGAACGACGTTGCATTAGACACCACTCAAAGCGCTACCTTATCATTGACAACACCTTGTACCTTCATGGCATTGATACCATCTTACGACATTTCTTAACCCATGAAGAGGTTGAATAAGTTTTAAATGATTTTCACCTTGGAGCTTGTGGAGGTCATATTTCTGGGATGGTTACAACCCAAAAAATATTACATGCCAATTATTTTTGGCCTTCCATATTCAAAGATTGCATTGAGACCATTAAAAAATTCCCACCATGTGAGATCTTTCAGAAGAACACATATACCCGCCCAACTTCACTTCATCCCATTGTCGTCGTCAACCCCTTTGTAAAATGGGGCATCGATTTTATGCAATGTAAGCCTACCTTAGCAGGGGGGCCATGATTATATCATTGTTGTCGTCGATTATTTCACTAAATGGGCTGAGGATATGCCTACATTTCTTAAAGATGGCTTCAATGAAACAAATTTTGTGTTTAACCACATCATCGATCGATTCGATGTCCCACAAGATATTGTAACTGATCATGGATCCCATTTCCAGAACCAGATGATGGGTGAATTGTGCACCAAGTTAGGGTTTCTCCATGAAAACGCATCCCCTACTACCCTCAGGAAAATGGACAAGTTGAATCCATCAACAAAGTCCTAAAAACCATGCTTCAATGCATGGTGAGAGTGAAAAAATCCTCTTGGCACTTGCAACTCTTCTCCGCACTCTGGGATAATCAAACTTCAGTTAAAACCACAACTGGATTTACACCCTTCCAGTTGTTATACGAGATAGAAGCGGTATTACCGATTGGATGTGAGATCCCTTCATTGAAACTCACTATAGAAATCCTAACCCATACTTCTATTGAAGAAGAATGGTTCTTATATCTAACCATGTTGGATGAAACCTGTTGTGATGTTGCTCTAATCAATGAGATGTATCAAAAACACATGAAAAATCAATACGATAAGTCCATCCAACCTCACACTTTTGCAGAAGGAGATCTAGTCCTAGTCTATGATCAAGATCATGAAAAACTGGGGGCATGAGATTTTGAACCCATGTGGCACGGGCCATATATCATAAAACTCATGTTGCACAAAGGCAGCTATGAGTTTGTAGAATACAAAGAAATATCTCTCGGTCAGCCCCGAAATGGGATTTACTCAAGAAGTAATATGCATAGAATATCTTGCATGTGTGATTTTTACATTACTGTAATATATACTTTTGACTTGGTGTGTTTTTATTTTGCGTGCACAAGTTTTTCCTCGACTACTTATACTTTTCTTTATGATTGAATGCACATATGAAATCATCCTTTCCCATCTATTTTAGGTTTGCGGATGGTGCTAGTCAACATACCCAGAACATCACTTATGCAGCTTGGATCATCTACCACTCTGGTGAGTTAGTGATTTCATGGGGAATTTGCCTCGGATCTGCGACCAATAATGTTGTAGAATATCATGCCATCATCAGACTTTTAATCAAAGCCTCTTCTCTAGGTATATCTCAATTGATTATCAACCTTGATTCTCAACTCATGGTCCTTCAACTAAATTGTGAGTATGTCGTTTACAACTAAAGTTTACTACGTATCCATCTAAGGGTTCATCGTCTCGAAAGAGCTTTTGAATTTCTTGAATACATACATATATCGAGAGAAATCAATACGATCGTAGATTCGTTAGCGAATTACATGTTGGATTGGTATAATGTGCATAGATAACCATTTGAAACATAACCCATATGTATAAAGAACATCACATAAAACAAAAATACAACATAAGTAGGCACCACAAAACTCGTTTATATCTATAATCTTTATAGAAAAAGTTTTTTTGTCAAAATACATCATACAAAAGTACATAATGGGGTAAAACATGTGATTTCATGTCCATAGAATCATCATAAATACTGAAAAATGACTGGGGACTCTTCTCATCCCCATGTATCACGTTGTTCTCTGCATAGCACACTACCTCCCTTGCCACCCGTCGTAGAAAATGATTGAGGCCTTCGGAGACCCCAATTGTATGCGTTGAAGGTGTAGACGTAGATATCGCCTCCTCAGGGATGGAACACCCATAGTCAAGCCCCAAAGGTTTCTCTCCACCTCCTGGATTCCTATCACTACAAATTCATGCTTTGCTTCCATATGTGCATCTCTACAACGCCCTAATGTTGGCATCTCCATTAGACGTGACACACCTTTGTCTACATGATGAAAACAAATGACTTATATCCCTTGTTGTACAAAAAAAAACATGTAAAAAAAATAATGTTACAAGGTTATGATCTTTCGTACCTGATGTGTCCCACTATATGCCCTCATGAAGTACCAAGTCCACACTACCCTTGAAATCTACCCCAGCATATGGAAAATCCTCAATCACCACAATCTTCCTCCTCCACCAAGCAAAAATGTTGGTAGTGAATCTGAAAGCCGAGGGCTCATTCCCTAACTTGGGGGAAAGACTGGTCCACCTCTCCATGCGAGACTCAATAATAGGGAATGTTATCATTGCAACCCATGGTTTTATCTGTGGAATCCTCTCCAAGAAAAATGATACCAAGAAAGAACCATATCCAAAAAAAAATTCTTTCCAGTTTTGCATTTGGATATCTTCTCTTTAACATTCCTCAAGAACCCTGCGATCCAATTGAATAGCCTAGGTTCCAAGCACTGAATGTCATTAGAAACTTGAGACTTTGAAGTGAGATGGGCACTAGTGCTCCCCGCCAACTTGGTGATAATGAATAGGACAGATTAGAGAGATATATCCATCATGTCTTTTATAACAATCCTTTCTCTTACCAACCGTGACCCTGGTATGCAGTATTTGACAACATATGCCTCGGTTAGTGGCAGAGTAGCCTGATGTCTGGAAAAAAGTATTGGTGCCCCTCTCCTCGAAAGCCCCATCAAAAAGTTATACATCATCCATATCGATCTCAATCATATGCGGTCCTATACATAATGATTTCTCATAGTCATTCCATAGACCGATCAAGTATTCAAGCAATATCACTTCTTTCCTCATATTCTGAAGTTTGAAGTACTTGATAAAACCACAATTGTGTAAGGTCGCCCTCTCTTGAGGGTCTTTTAAAGAAACAATGTCATCAAACTCATTCTCACATTCTCTCCATTCAATCATGTTTAGCTATGAATGAAACCTGCAAATACATAAATTAATCATCATTAGCTAAGTATTTAAAGGAAAAAATTGCCTCAATCTAGCCTAGAAATCATTTTTTTTTAATTCTACACCTAGCGCTCCCTTAGAGAAGAAAACATAGCGCTAACGCTCCCTCAACACACATACCTAGGTGTTGAAATCGAGATCGACGCTCCCCTCAATGCCTTGAGGGAGTGCTAATTGTTGGCCCTTGGTTATGGAAGTATGCGAAGATCAAGGAAGAAAGGGGAGCAAGCGAACCTCGCAGAAGACACATTAACTGTTATTGGGTCGAAGTGAGAAAAAGAGAAGAAAAGATGGAGCGAAGCCCGAGAAAGAAATCCATTGGATGAGGATACTGGGGATGATAGATAAGAAAGGAAGAAGGAGTGTGGACAACTCAATAAGTGGAAAAATCTACAGATGGATGCTTTGGAGCACCACGCGAGAAGAAAGGAAAGACAGGCTGGCGAAGCCCTGAAAATACAAGTCAAGTTGACCTAGGGTTTTAGACACCTAGGGTTTTGGTATCTAGGGTTTTCACACCTAGTTTTTGACCTAAGTATGTCGGTGAATGATTGTAATGTATAAATAGAGGTCTAAATGGCCTAGGTTGGGTTAGTACGATAATGTTGTTATTGTTGCTGTTGGTATTGAATTGGTAGAGAGAGGAGTATTATGTGAGAGAGAAGTGATGAGTACAAGAGCCTCCTGGATTGTAAGATCTTCAGCTGGGTGTGAATATCAACCCTGCAGTTGGGTACATAGGGAGGGGAGTGAAAGAGAGGAGAAGAGAAGAGATCTGCTATCGAAGAGCGCAGACAAGAACTATATGATTTACCTTAATATATTATAGCATAGTACTGTGGACGTAGCCCTAAAGAGAGGGTGAACCACACATATTTTGTGTTGTGTGTGATTGATCTTCTATCTCTGTCATTGATATACTGTGATTGCATTACTACTTTAGATCTAATAAGCAGATGTGCAGAGTAGATCTAAGCTGATAAGTGATTTATGAGGGCTGTGTTGTTCTTGTGTTAGATCCACTTAATGTTCCCTTTGATTTTAGACATCTCCGTCCTGCAACCCCCTCATAACTGATTCAGGTGAGACTGCATCTACTTTGCAGGTGTTTCCGAAAGGGCTAGTAGTTAGGGCTTGTTGGTGCGCTCTTGGAGCTGAACCTTGGGTCTTCCCCTGTGCCAACAGTGATCCAGTTCGGTGCTCTAGAGCTTCTCAAAAAGCCTAAGAATAGGAAATAAATACTGAAATGAAATAAAAGGACATGGAAAATAATGAGGAGGAGGAAGCAACCAACCTAATCTAGATGGTTTTGAAAGCAGTCTCCCACAACGCCTGCAATCAACGCTCGAAAAACGCTCTAAAAGATGAAAAAAATCAAAGAAGAGAGGATAATAGTAAAAACAAAGGTAAAAATGATTTTTTCCCCTAATTTGATATTTGATATATTCAAATTTGGTTATTTCTCCTTATTGTAAAGTTTGTTTTTGGGTTTTCTTGTCATTTTTTCGAGAAATTACTAATGTTTTTTTCCTATAACAACTTGATTTTATAGGAATTTGAGCAGAGTTCTTTCGATGACCTTGTAATGCCAATGAGCTTAGTCTTTGTTCTTTATCGTGCTCACAAATATATGAGAATGTAACCGAGTATACTTTTATCACTTTTTTCAGACTCGTAAAGGATATACGAAGAAGGAACCCCTTGGAGTTTCCTTTAAGCTCTTTTCAGGCTCTCTAAACATGAAAAGATTGTTGAGTGATCTTGCTTCCTTTCACACTTGTTAAAAGGTTCGAAAGGGAGTCTTCCGAGTAATAGTTTATCTTTTTTCAGACCTCAGAGACTAAAATTAAGAAAAAGGACAACCCTGGAGTTGCCTTTAAGTTATTTTTAGACTCTCTAAATATGAAAAACCACTGATTTTTCCTTTTTTGGACTCGCTAAACTACACATTGAAGGATCCATATGGAAACAAACCCTTACTTCTTCCAGTTCATTAAGTAAAGGAAGAGGAAATTACCAAAGGTGAGTTATATTGAGCATGTGTTATCCTCCTTCAGCTCATTTTTTTTTGTTTGTTTGTTAGTTTGTCCGTGACATGTGGGACTAACCTGTGGCTAATAAATCATGACTCAGGGGCATCTAAGCTATCAAAATCACTCGGGGATCGCACCCATATTGAGCCACACTAACCCTTAACATGGCTGGATTTTTTGTCCTCGTAGGTTTCGAACCGATGACTTTAGCATCACAGAGCGCCTTAACAGTACACTCCATCACCGTCTGTCCTACACCTTAGGGACCCTCCTTGAGCTTGTTAAATTAAGAAGAGGTACTCATTTATTTGGATGGGGGAAAAATTGAAGGAAGTGGGTAAAGATTCTTGAAAACTTTTGTAAACAACTCTTGTAGTCACCCTTGGACATGACACTTTTTTTAACCTCCACATTGAACATTTGGATAATTTGCTAAACCTTTACACTGAACCATTTCTATGATTCTTTCCACTCCTTTGACCCATCCAAAGAATGGCTCAATACTCACTACATTATGTTTTGGTCCACTCTGCATTTATGCTACCAAGTCTCACATCGTGCCTCAGTTTTCAAGGGAAGTATCTGCCTCGAGAGTCAACCATATATACAATTATCAATTTCCATACCCATGTAAGTTATCACTTTCCCATGTCAGTTTCGTGTCGATGATGGGGGATACATCAAGTCCCTCCTTCAACGAGTCTTTTCCTGTCAACTTCAACACATCATCTGGGAATTAGACTTAGAAACCGGTTAGTACCTTGGGAACTGTGTGCCTCAATGGAAGGCCTCCTCACTTTTGACAATAGGTTTACATCATTGAACTTTAATCGGATTATTCCAAGAATGTTCGACCTCAACTCATTTATTCACATTCACTGGAATGTACAAGGGTACCTTGGGAGTCATTAACATCATTAGTGATTTCCCTTGCACTTGTTAATAGTTTACCTTAATGACCAGTAATCAAGTGGTTTCCACCATGTTCGACATGAAAACATCTATTCACATGGCTATATTCGTACCACATCAGGATTGGGATGAAGACCCTAGGTTGAGAATTTACTCTGTTATCTGTTCTTCCCAGGCTGCGAAGAAAGTTATTTAAGCATGTTGATACCTATACTGTCACATAGATCCACATTGTATTGGTATGTGGCTATGTTTGATCATCTCGTAGTTACACTATGTATTTTACGTGACTACGATCAGTTCATGTCATAGAAGTATGAATCCACATTGTATCTTTGGAGGCCATACCCTTAATCAATATGGATTTGCAGTGTATTTATTGGCAGACATAATTTGAGTCACTTATATTTGAGCATAGGTATGTCTGCCTCGGGAATGGAACACATATTAACATTGTTTGATGGTTGTCTATAGATTCTACCAGGTTCCCCAACTCCATACCCTTTCTTCGAAGAATCTACAAAGCGTATCGGCTAGCAGCTTGTTGACGCATAAAAATGCAACGATGAATACTGCTCGCAAATTATTTCCAAGCTCTATTATTTATTTATAATAATAATATTAAACTAGTAGGTGGGACCCCCTTGTAGACTAATGGCGCCATGATGGATATGTTGCACTTGTATATTTTGTTTGTTGTTATGATGATGTCAGTACAGTCTTCTATAGTTTGATGATTCAAGTCATGGTTTTAATCATTATGACGACATAAGATGGTTGGTTGATTGTTGCATGGTTAGATGGTTTTGATGGTCACTCGTAAATTATGGTTGTCCTATGGATAAAAGGATTATTACAGGTTCTGTTTTGGATGTTGCAATTAAACATGGATTAATCGTTTTACATATGATTTTATACAAGGGGATGATATGGGAGATATTCTAAACAAAAGGACTATACAACAAGCCCAAATGTTATGTGCTATTGTGACAAAGGGAGGGTGCATAAACCCTTGCTGATAGACTTATGCACTTTGTTATATGATAGATGTTGAAGCACATAGGGTAACACATGGCGCATTGTTGTTTAAAAAAATATGTTTTGACATTACTTTGGGTGGCGCACTATGCAATGGGATATAGAAATGGAATATATGGTTGATTTAATGGTTAGTGTTATGGTGAGTTGGCTGGCTTGTATGTTGAATTGAATGAGGTTGGGGAAGGAAGCGACATGCATTTAATGCACGTCACTCAAACAACCCTCGAGGCCCGTCACCCTAGCCATACTTGCATTTGTTTTTTTGGCTCTAGTGGTTTTTTATGCTCCACGATTTTTGGTTGTGAAGACTAACTCTCTCCCTCAAGCAAGATTTTTCAGGTATGGTTCCTTATTTTTCCATCCATTATGGTTACACTGCATTATGAATATATTTTTGGCTCATAATTTCTTGAGGTCTGTGTTTTTCTTAAGTTTTTTTACTGTGTATCGGTGTTGTGTCCGTGGGTTATTCTTGTAAATATTCTAGACTGTTGGCATTTTAAAGATAGAGGAATGGTTATTCCTTGCTGTGTGTAGTCTATGCATGGGTTTATTGGTTAAATCACAAAAAATCATGTTCGGTCAGCTTGGGTTTTTTGGTCTGGTTCTCTATGGAAACTTATGATTATAGTTTAGGAAGCTTTGAGCTTTTCACATGGGTTTTACAACCAGTCTCGGTGTTAATTTTTTCCACTCCTTTTCGTCTTTGTGGTTGATATGTTTCGATTCTCTAGGTTGCAGTGTGAACTATTAATAGTTGGAGTGTTTCTTTCCATGTCTTGGCCAAGCCCTGAGCTATTATTTATCATGGAGTTGCCCTCATTATTGTTGTTGTTGGGAAGCATTGCACAGTTGGGTTTAGTATCACCCAAAACTTTAATGGAAACATTATATATGCTTTGGTTCGGTTTGTGCTCGGGCATTCTTTTTACAGTGCTATTAAGTGTTCACTTATTCTCGTTCTATGTTGGTGGTGAATTAATTTCATTTGATAACCCTTACTTTCAATAGTTGTTAAAAGTTATATGGTAAATTTGAAAAGTCATGAGTTGTCTGTTTCCTTGAGGACTTATTTTGATTGAGTCATTTATTCTCACTCTCAATTTGTTGTGTTTTTAAAACCTAGATATGATCTTGGCTTCATTTTATTCACAATCAAGGATATTTAAGAATTGTGTGTGCTTGGTTGATTGGGCACGAGTTGGTTCTATTTCTCAATTGGGAAATTAAAAAAAAGAAGAGAAGTCTATACATGATAATTTATGTGAAGTTCAGACTTAGAGTTACATGTTATATGTTGAATGTTGTTCAAATTGGTTCTTTTGTCGATTATTTTTTATGGAGCATTGTGTGTGAATGGATGGGGCCCGATTATGAGTTCTAACACCCAGTTCGATTATGCCAACAATATTTAAACAATGGATAGTGGTGGTTAATTCTGTTCATGTTCTTACTTGATTTTAAAGAACAAGAATTGGTTATAAATGGCTGAGATCATTGTGTGTCTTCTATCAGTTTTAAAAGGAAAAGAGATTTAGCATTATAATAAGAATGGTTGTGGATCAAAAGGTTATTATGTTCAACATATCGATTGCAATACTGTTGATATGACTGCTATATAAATATTATATAGATACAAAGGCTACTGTAATTGAGTATTTCTGGGCATATGAGTTGTTGTTTTTTGAAATTCATCAAATAATCTGTGAAAGAAATGACAGTTTGATGGTGGTTTTTAAAAGTGAATGCTGATAGTTATGTTTAATTGTTTGATTTGATTTATTTTATATCAAAAATATCCATATTATATCCCTGTCATGCTACCACTTTTTGCTCATTATATCCTCCTCATAATCCCGATTTCATTTCTACAATGCTATTCTATAAAATAAAATAAAAAAAACTTTGTATAACAACAACAAAAAGTGATAACACAGAAATAGATGGCAACTGATATTTTTGGTATTTGCTTGCACAGTTAAATTATTTTATTAATTGCTGAGCAGTACTTGTGTATTTATCCCCTCTCATTATCTCACTTTTTCTCTCATTACACTCCCTCTAGATGTCCCATGAACCCTACCACCCCCTACTAATAAATTATTAAATGATTTCTTATGGATGGATTTGCATGGGTCTTGTGTCAATTCCTGAGCCAAATTTTGTTTCATGCAAGCAAAATGTCATGTATGGTTTGTTAAGGGATAGTTGTTGATGAGTTGCTGCATACATGATGAGTTTCTTCAGCAGGGGAAACCATGGAATAAATAATAGATGAAGAGGTAATTGGAATAGAGGGCCTAGAAGGCCTAGATTCTCCATTCATTTTGATGTTGACCCCTAGGAATTGAACCAGTTGTTCCAAGCTAGGTTCTTTAACTAGATCGGGAAAGGAATAATACAACCTTGACTAGAGAGACCCCCCTTTTAGACTCAAAAAATCCCTATTATTCATGTGCCTCCTCATGTGTCCTTGCAACCAGAAGTACCTGCAAATGATGGATGCCAAGAGATTGTCAATATGGTTGTCTCTCACCATCGTGGCTGGCCCAATTTGTCATTACCTCCTCTACCACCTGTAAATCCTAATCTTCAATTTTCCCCCGTGCATTCACCTGTTCAATCCTCTTACTCTAGTAAAAGGCTTAAAATTGATGTCCCCCATGTGCAAGATAAAGGAAAAGTTGTTGCCTCCCCGTCCTCTCCTTCAAATGCCTCTTCAAAATCAGTGTCCTCCCATATGCATCTGAAGGATGATTTTTCCCATGTTATTAGCGAGATACAACGTCAAGGTTCAAATCAACCTAAGGCTACTTCCAGGAAGTCAAAGGGGGACAACAATGATAAAATAAAGATTGCCTCTCATAGTGGCAAGTATGGATTTTAATTTATGTGTTTTTATGATTGAGTTGTTGAAGACAGTGGGTCTGCATAAAGTTTGGACAACAAGCTATTTTTTGGGATAATGTTGATTATGTGGATATTTACATATTTTTGGATATGATTTGAATTATTTCTGATATTTAAATATTCAAATTTTGAAGGTATTTAAGGGATTTACAAGGTGGCATGTGTTAACATGATTATCCAGTTGTGTTTTATTTTATAATTTGGAAAGAATAAAATAAGGGAGTCACAAGGGGTCCCACCTACCTAGTTATTATTAAATAAAGACCCTTAACTATTATTATTATTATTATTTCTCCTAAACTAAATTATCCAATTCAAACTAACTTAACTAAAGAAAGCAGTTGAACTACTTCAACTTATTTGGAAGGCATAAAAGCTAAATGAGAATAAGAAACAAGGGAGAATAGAAGGAGAAAGCAAGACTAAGGTTTTCTCTTTTGATTTCATGAGATAGTTTTAGTTTTCATTCATTCTTGAGTTCATTCAAAGCCTAATTATCATTTTGAAAACTGGGTCTTATTGTAGAAAACAAGGTTTGAACTAAACCAAATCATTCAGATGCTTGTTTTAGAGGTGTTGATCCATCCTTGATAGTCTGTGTATACTTGTTTATTTATGGATTAAGTTTCATAGCTGATAAAGGATATTTTGCAGAGTCAAATTGGAAGCAGTCTATGGCAAGTTGATCCAGATTATAAAGTTCAGTTTTTACTTCTTTTCAGAGTCCTTTTGTATGGTTTTCATCAGGGATCTCTAAATTAGACTTTGGTGCATGCCCTCACAGGGGTTTTGTAAAGAGAAAAATACTTTTGATTTCTTGGAATGAAATAAAGAAAATTGTTGTTCTGTCTCATTTTTGTGTACCTGTGACTTGGTTACTTTTGATTTTTGATCTCCACATTTAATTTTTATAATCTGTATATTTTTTAGAAATATATATAAAAGATTTATGTTATTTTGCAACGTTCTTTTCATAAAAAAATCAGCCTAAAACCTTGTAATTAATACTTGTGGATTGGGAAAATATTTTGAGGCTATAAAACATAGGGTGATATTCCCAACTATCTTGTCTTAGCCAGGAAAGATTCAAAATTTCTTGAGTAATATAATTCATATCTTTTCCTCAACATTTATTTTGGCGACCATATCGGGGAGATCTTCGATATCTCTCTAGTTGATTGTATTCATGATTATCATTGAAAATTTTATATTTATTCTTTTGATTATTTGATTGTTTTCTTTCCTTCATCACAATACTGACTACAAGGCAGCCCAATATTGAGCCCGATCTTAAAGACCAGAACAATATTTCCTTAACCTTATCCCTACTACAAGGCAACCCAATATTGAACCTGATCTTAAAGACCATACCAACATTGCCATCTCAGAAACCGACAACACTCGGGTTGAGCTTGAAAGCTCATGGGAAGTAATTGAACAAGACATAAGTGTCCAAGAACGCTGGGAGGCCAGGCAAAGGTAGCCTAGGAATCAACGATAGCTTTCTTTTTCCTAAATTTTTGATCTTCTTTCCATGTCCTTAAACCTTCACATCTCTAGGAGAAGAAGAGGTTTATCTCCTGAGATCTCCCCTATTGCTAAAATAAGAAGAAGAAACGTTGTTTTTTCAATCCAACAAGGTAATATAAGGAGAACTTTGTTTGGTTCAACCAATTTGTCTTTCTCTCCCTTACCCATCATTCACAAAATGGCATATGTGGGTGGATCTGGTGGCACTGGGGGTGATTCTTCATCTCAAACTTCAACCTCATTAGTAATTGGTAGATTTTATAGCCATCAAGTCCCTGTCCAATCTACTGCCAACCCCACTAAGGTCATAAAAAAGTATGAAATCTTTAAATTCGAAGAAGATGCTACTACTACCCCATGGCAGGTATCCTATCCTCTGAACCTAGCACTTGCTACTCGTCCACTTCGAAAATTCAAAGAGAATATCCATAGATCTTTGGGAAATAACACAATCACTACAAATGGACACTTGGTGGCATTTTCTAATGCCTGTCACAATATAGGAGCTAATGACAATGATACTTGTATGTGCTTATATGTTAATTCCCTTGAAGGGAAAGCAATGAAATATTTCTTTGACCTCCCTCCCAAGATTATTTCCACTTAGGAGGAGTTAGTTTACTATTTCAAGTAGTCTAAAATCCCATTTGAACAATTACAAGAAAATAATAACATTGCGTACAGATACAGTGAGACTATCAAGTCTTTCAACTTACGTTTCACCAAGTTATATAACCAAATTCTCGAACTTATTCTCCCTTAGAACCAAGACACTTTTATGCATTACTATAATGCTCTACCTTCCCCCTACCATCATAGGCTTGAAGAAAAATCTATTGAAAATCTTGGTTCCACTCTGCATACTTGTCTAGAGTATGAAGAACAACTTGAAAGAACAGGTCTTCCCAAAAGAGACTCAATTAAACAAACGAACATGTCTTCCCTCTTATAGCTTGTACAAGCTATGAATAACTGAATAATAACATATGAGTGGAAAGGAAATGTCGCTTCACTTACTTCTAGAGCCTCATCTTCTTCTTCACCACCCTTTAGGAATCCTAATGAAAACAAATTTCATCCTAAATCCATTATGCCTCACAGTTGGTGTAACTTTTGCGAGGAACACCATGAGGAAAGTACTTGTGAGGTAAATAAGAGCGCCATAGATAAAATATTTGGAAAAATGCATGAAACTACTATTGTTGTTCTAGATTTTGTAGAACCAGAGGATGTCATGATCATAAACACGAGGTATAAATCCTATGCTTCAAAAGGAAAATATGATCCCCCTCATACTTCTTCTAGCCCAAACTCATCTTCACCAACTGCTACTGTACAAGTTACTAAAACTTCTGACAGTCAAGGAACTCCCTCCCCTCTTCCCTCTTCGAAATACAACATTCTCAATCAATTGGCTAATATCAAGGCCGATGCTACTCTTCTGGACATGGTTGTCATCCCTGAGCAACAAAAGCATCTAAAAAATTTCATGGAAGGAAAATCTTCCACCATAGCCAATCTCTCTGAAGAGGTAAAAGAAGAGGATTCTAGTGTAAATAAAGTAGTTGTAAATAGTTTTAAACACCCTATAAAAAATCCTCCATTTTTCGTTTTTGTAAATATTATGGACAAAATAGCCCATTGTTCTCAAATTGATGGCGGCTCGGGCCCAAGTATAATGTCAAAAAATATTATGGAAGAGCTAGGCTTGTCTTTTACAAATAAAAATTCCAGAAGCATGTTCTCTTATAATAGTTTACAACAATCGACCATAGGTGATATCAAGGATGTGACTTTGGTTTTGTGTGCGCATCCTCAAATAAGGACAACCCTTAATATTCAGGTAATTGAAATTCCATTGAGTAATTATTCAATCATATTAGGAAGAGACTGGAAATATTTGACACGTGGATACCTCTCACTCGACGGGACACACTTGTCCATTCCTCGGAATGGGAAGAACACCATACTCCTAAGGGAGGGAAGAATTTCACCGTATATAGAAAGTATTCCACAACCTAATGTAAATTATGTCGAGGAGAACTTAGGAGTTTATTCCATATTTATTGATGAGGAAAACACTACCTTGGAACAAATTGACCTAGAGGATGGGATGTGACATATGAACTTTTATGCTTCATGCTCCAACAAAGGTAATGGAGTTAGCATTATCTTATATTCTCTTGTAGGTAAAATTCACAACTTTTCCTACAGGTTAGAATTTTCTTGTACAAACAACGTCACTGAAGTTGAAGCATTACTGCTAGGCATTGAAAATGCCTATAATTTAGGTTGTGGTCACCTTATAGTTTTTGGGGACTCTGATCTTGTTTTAAACCTTGTATGTAAGATATATTATCCTAGCAACAAGTTAATGAAACACTACACCCAAACTGTTTGGACACTTATCTCAAACTTACTACTATTTAACATCACTCATGTTAAAAGGGAACTGAATTCAATGGATGATAGGTTAGCAATTTTTGCAGCCTCTCCTACTCGACAACTTCTACCACAAATACCTGATTACAATTTTCATTCTTTGTATCGTCCTCATATCCCTGGAAAAGTAGAGTCATGGCAGGTCTTCCCTAGTGATGAAAGCATATGTGCTTTCATACAAAATGAACCATATAATCCCAAGGAGATTATATCCATGGAAGACAACAAAATTACGAAGGGTTTGAATCCTCTAGAAAGTTCATTTTCATCGAGTGATGTAGGAAACAAAGAAAAACATAAAGAAGAGGAGTTGAAAATGAAAGTGGGTGAAACCATTTCCTTGAACATTGGGACACCCGATTCTCCAAAGAATGTTAAGATAGGTGGCCAATGTACCGATGAAGAAAAAATGAAATTCACTTAGTTACTTCGTGAATTTCAAGATGTTTTTTATTGGTATTATGAGGATCTTCATGGTTTTGATCCTGCTCTTATACAACATGTCATCCCTATCAAGGAGGGAATAAAACCGGTTAGGCAAAAAAAAAGACCCATTAACCCCACACTTGAAGCAACTATTCAGAATGAGTTGGAAAAAATCTTGAAGGATGGGATAATTTTCTCTGTTAAGTATTTTGAGAGGGTTTCCAATTTGGTTCTCGTTTGAAAAAAAACTGGTCAGATCTGATTGTGCGTTGATTTTCGTGCATTGAATAGAGCGATCATAAAATACCGTTTTCCTCTCCCTAATATGTAAATGATTTTGCAACAAGTTGCAGGGTCACAAATGATGTCCTTACTTGAAATATTTTCTGGTTATAATCAGATCAAGGTAAAAAGGAAAGATAAATACAAAACCACTTTTATTACACGTTGGGGCACATTTTCTTATGAACGCATGCCTTTTGGATTATCTAATGCAAATGACACTTTCCAAAAATCTATGCATATAGCTTTTGATGATCTGATTGGTAAGATTATTCATATTTATATTGATTCCTTGACTGTATATTCAAAGAACTGATTGGATCATTTTGGTCATCTTAGAAAGGTTCTCATGCGATGGAGGAAATTCGACATTTCTTTAAATCCTTCTAAGTCTATTTTTGGCATTACCAGGGCAAGCTCCTTGGGAATATTGTCTCTGATTCATGATAAGCATAGATCCCAAAAGGATTTTTGATATCCTAAAATCTTCCTTCTCCTACTTCCAAAAAGGACGCTCAAGCCTTTATGGGAATCATCAACTTTGTCCATATGTTTGTTCCTGATTTTGCTGTAATGGTCAAACCAATTCACAATCTTCTCAAGAAAGATCGTTCCTTTTCTTGGACTGATGACGTTGAAAATGATTTCATAAGGATCAAGAAGGAAATTAGTTCCACACCGGTTTTAGTGAAGCTGGATTTTGAGAAAGAGTTTATTATATACACTAATTCTACAGAGGAAGCAGTATTTTCTATCCTCAGACAATGTGATGACTAGAATAACGAAAAACCAGTAGCTTACATGAGTCAAAGCTTATCATATGATGAATTCAAATATTCTTATATTGAAAAACATGCTTTCTCTCTTGTTAAAGTCGTGGAGAAATTTCACCACTGGTAAAACATAACTTAGGTAAGAACACGCTGGTAAAAGTCCCTTTACCTGCTGTCAATTTTTTTCTCTCATAGACTTGTCTTGCAGGGAATCTTGCTCATTGGCTTGCCAAGATCCAGGAGCATGATTTAACTCTCATGACTTCAAAAAACATTAAGGGACATGACTTATCCCTTCACTTAGCTCAACATGTTGAAGCAAGTGAAGAAATTGATGAACAAGATAATCCTCTATCAACACTGTTTTATATTTTCTATAGTGGGAAAACCCCCCTATGGACTACACTAGGGTTCAACATGTAGGCAGATCTAATCGTCTTAAATTTTCCTACTTTTTATAACTACCCCGAATATACCCCACATTCATGCATGAAATACAAAGTAAGAAGATCCAGTAACTCTACCTTTAACTCTATGTCCGATGTCGATCCTTTCGTGTTCGATTTCTCTGCTGACTACAAGTCTCATCCCAAGGCTAACCTGCATTCACAAACAAAAAACAAGGAACTATGAACATGCATCTCATATATGAATTATGAGTTATATGACAATATAAAACATAAATCAAACATAAATATTTGACACATCATATTTCGGGACATAAAAAGTATTCCTTTTATTGATATAACAAAGTTTACTTACAATGCAATCGACGACTACTCCTCGAACCTGGTCCGGGCTCCTCTTCACCAAGCTCCAACTGTGCTTCCATGTATATTTCTCCTCTCACACACTCTCTAGGGAATGGAATAGGCTTATGATGGAGGAAAAAGGTAAGAATGGGAAATTCTGGTACAAATCTCACAAGGTGGCTGCAAATTCCCAGGGCAGGAGGGGATTTGAAATGGGTAGAGTTTCACTGTTCTATGCTTAGATTTGAAATGATAACCCAAAACCTCATTTTATATGACAAAAGGATGGTTATTCGGTTGGGTGACAGGATATAGGTGGTGGGACAGTTGGGAAACTACCCAATAGCCCGTAATCTCAATGAATTCCTTCCAACTTTTTAGTTTTTGCAACATTTGTGGGTATACGCGGGATGTAATAGTGCAGCTATCATATGTACGTGAGCTGTAGTGGTGAAAAAAGCATGTGTACATGGGCAGTAGTGGTGCAGGGCGCGTACATATTCAAAAATATGGTTTTTAAGAAGAGTTTCTCAGTGATGGCTTGGCAAAAATAGAAAGTAAGAGGGACTCATGCCAAGTATGCATGTATGGTGCAATTTAGGGTTATAATAGATGACCCCTAATGTGTGAGGTTAGAAGAGAATATGATGTCTGAAATACATTACAAATCTTCACCAACGTACAAAGTGAGTGAGCCCGGGCCCAGAGTTTGAGAGGTGCCATCTGCAAAATAACAATTGTCTCACCAAGGCGGGCATACCCATGCTCGGGATGAAATAAATCATGGATTCCAATCAAATACACTGAATATCCATGTCATATAACTATATAAAGTGTATCCACAAGAAATACACAGTGAATCTACATCTCAAAATCAAATATATATATGTATAGTATCCATCTTCAAGAAGCCAATGACGCCTGATGGTTGGAGAGGCCTTCAGAGATCGAGAAACAACTTCAAGATCTTAAAAACTTAGGTAGGAGTGTAATGTGAGTGTACAAATTCACTACCTAGAGGTCTTCGATGACTCATAAAGAACCAACAAGAGGATGTCGGTGATCAGACAGAGAACTTCATTGATTTCGAACAAGGACTTGATTGGACTTTTGGGGTTGGCCAAGCATGAGGGCAAGAGACAAATTGCATAAAGGTCGACTCAAGTTGGGTAAAAATTCCCTTGGAAAATATCACGACAGATGATCAGACTCAGGCATCATGACATTGACATAAGTTCGTGATGTAGGAGGCAACACAAACTCTCCATGTGTTTGGAAGAATAACCAAATGGAGGAGGACACAACTCTATGTAGCAAGAAGAACTTCCTATGTTCATATTAAATCCAAAATATTGACGAACAAACAGAAGGATGTGCTTTGTCCAAGGGAAACTCATTGTGCTACCATAAAAAGAAAATACTTTTCTTGACCTCTTTTTGGGGTATATTTTTATTTTTTTTTGTTTGTCTTTTTTCAATATTTTTAAAGAGATTGAAAAAAAATAAAATAATGCTACGTTAAAAAGGAGGAACGAGTGTCGCAAGAATACTAGTTCCAAGCACAAGGAACACACTAATTCTTAGAGCAAGGAGACGTGTAGGAAAATTACACTCGTGAAAATTCCTCCATGGGTCAAGGTGTCAAAACACAGAGGCAAAGTGCTATAAGGCTTGCGTATAAGGCATGCTTCAGAGGTTCAATTGAGAGAAACATGGAGCTAGAATTAGGCCAAATACGCAGGGATGAAAATGTGATTAATAAGACACGATGAAACCCCCTTCAATGTATTTTTCACGAGCCCAGAGAAGGTAAGCTCGGTGGTTTTTCACTTTTAGAGAGTCTGAAAAAGCATAAAAGAAGACTCCGCTGGGAACCTTTTTCGAAGGTAGTCTAATCGGTTCAAAAAAGGGGTAAACTAGCACCAAAAAGACGTCTATTCAAATTTTTTTTAATGAGTGTGAAAAAGACAAGATCACTCGACAATCTTTTCAATTTTAAGGAGTCTGAAAAGAGCTTAACTATGGACTTGCAACCTTTTTCTAGATTGAGTCCCCTTAGCACAAAAAAGTATAACTTTACATAGGAGAAATCTCCCGATGAGACCAATCTCCCAAGGTGTACCTTTTTCCTCCTTAATCTACAGGCCGAAAAAAAAGGTAAACTCATGCCAGTAGATGTTTTTCTGAACCAATTAATGAGTGTGAAAAAACAAGGTCACTCAACGATATTTTCAATTTTAAGGAGTCTGAAAAGAGCTTAACTATGGACTTCGTAGGGGATGTTCTTCTGGACCATTTTAATGAGTGTGAAGAAACAAGGTCACTCGACAATTTTTTCAATTTTAGGGAGTCTAAAAAGAGATTAACTATGGACTCCGTGGGGGTTCCTTTTTCGTAATTTTAGTCCCTCACGCCCAAAAAAGGGTTAAAATTATACCTGAGAATACTCTTCTAGCGAACCGAAGTTCCTAGAGCATACCTTTGTTCGTAAAATTGATCATATAGACTGAAAAAGGGGTAAACTACCGTCGGAAATACGTGGCTTCAAGTTTTAGTTTGGTGAACATGAAGGACAACAAGATCGCTTGAAAATATTTTCATGTTTAGAGAGTCTGAAAAGGGCTTAAAGAGGACCCATTTTTTGGGAGTCTTGAGGGTGAGGCCAAGAGTGATGACATATCAGACGTATGAGGCTCAATCTCGTAATCAGGACAAGACTAACAACGAATCCCAAGCCTAAAGTCATTAATGACGACATGGACACCAAAATGCAACCGGGATCTACCTAGAGAATCCATGTAGAGGTAGGATCTACCACCAAATCACGACACTTCTAAAGAAACAATGACGATTATGTGTCACAATTCGGTGGGTTTAATCTTATGGAAAAGTGGAAAAGACAACGAGATGCAAAAAGTGGAGGTGAAATCCTAACTCAAATGCAAAAGTTGGAAAAACAACTTTTACCAAAGAATCTTTAAAAGTGACCCATCTCCCAAAAATGTTTCCAAACCAAAAGTGAAGTGTATTGTAACATCCAATGAGAAACTCAAGAACCATATTAAATGATTTTCAAGCCAAAAAAAATGACAAAAGGGTTCAAAAAGTGGCAAAAAGGGCCAAAAAAAGTCTATAAATAAAAGCAAGCAACTCATTATCACCATTGCAAATTGAGAATTAACCAAAAAGCCAAAAATACCCCTTTGCTAAAAGAGTTGATTCCGGGAGCTTAAGAGGATGAAATGAACTTCCGCTCGGACCAAGTAAGTACAAATCAACCCCTCTTGCATTTCAATACTTTCTTTTTTCATTTATTTTAGATTTTTTGGGGGTGCGCACTCCTAAAAGGGGGTGACCCTATGTGTGCGCGGGCATAAAACAATTTTCCCGCATGCATACACAACTGTGTCCAATACATCCTGCGTACACCCTCAAGAACATGGAAAAATTGAAAGTACAAGAGTTAACTCCCCTTTGAACTTGTCATTTGACAGGATGTATGTCCACTAGAGAGAGAGGTTGCATGAAGACATTGATATCTCGGTTGATGAGGACCCTGCAGCTATGGATGCATTGAGACAATGCGGGTTATGGAAGTCCTTTTGATGTCCATTCATGAGGGCACAACCCAGGATGATGAATGCCTTGGTGGACTATTGCCACCCCGACACTGAGGCATTTATGATTGAGGGGTAGTTGTTGACTCCAATGACTGAGGAAATTTACTTTCTGGTTGGCCTCTCGAGGAGAGGGGAACTAGTCAACTTGCGAGATTTCCCCCTCGGGCCCCACAACATCGCCGAGCTAATAAGACTATATTGCGAGGCCGACACTGAGAAAGTAGGTTCTTAGGTGCCAATCCACAAGATTACCAACCTATCACTGAAAGTGATAGTTTTACTTATTGGGCAGATCATTGGATCTGCAGCCTTACATCAGGCCTCTTGAGTGCACATGCATTATGTAGTGCAATGCTTAAATGCATGAATATTCGACTGGAGCACGACCATGCTAGACTGCATGAAGAGACAACTCACCAAGTGTCGTGGGCAAAGTAACACAAACTTTGGATTTGGGACCATTTTATGCTCATTCTTCTTTGAGAGGGTACCCAGTCTCAATCCACGAGAGACAATGTGGTTGCATGTGGCCTTCTCCCTAGTAGGGTGAAGATAAGCAACATTGCTGCCACGACAGGGGGGAGGGAGGACCATAGAGGCCTTCGACGACACCTTTTTTGACTGGTGGGAATGAAATATTTCGATGATAGAGGACTACCCCTACGTCGAGATCAGATTTTCCAGGGACCCAGACATGCCCGTACATCCCGGAGATGAGCGAGGAGAGATAGGTATGTTTGTTTTTAAAGTTATTTAATTTTTTAGTTTCTTTTATATATATCTTTTTTATGTGTACCAGAGTATCTAAAAACTATGTATCTATTATGTATATATGTGGGGTGAGTGCATCCAACAAAATTCACGAGGACCAGGTGATGTCCTCAACTTGAGGCGGTACCAACCGTAGCTGTCGAACCAGTAGCAGGGGCACCTCCAGCCGGAGAGGCTGAGATATTTTTTAGACGGGTGGAGCGAAACCTCACTGTGCTCACTTGTGCAGTTCCCATGGCCGAGATCGAGGATCTCCCACCATCGATGCAACCTCATGTAGTTGGGGTGCCACGAACTTGGATGGACCACTTACATGCCGAGGGCACTCTTTGTATATTTTTGAGGGCATAAGCCCCATGATGTGTACTGGACATATTTTTTTTGAGGCGTTCGCACCCACCTATGTACTCTAAGAATTTTGATATATATATATATATATATATATATATATATATATATATATATATATATATATGCGTATTTGCATCTTTTATGTCTTATGGATCACATTTTACAATGTATGTACATGTGTATGTGTGTGCTACTTTTATGTGTGTGCAATATGCCAATCTAATACATGATTAGCTTGAGGATCTGTGATTTGAGTTAATCACCTAGGAACATGGATATACGTAATGTAATCAAAGCATCATTCTAAGATACATACCATAAGGAATCGTCGGTGTAGAGTAGGATCATAAATGTGGTAAACCCCATTTAACTGGGACACAACCAACTGAGCATCTAAGTAGACCCGGAGGTGAGAGATACCATGCGACAAAGTGTCACAAAGTAACTCTATTATTGCGCTGTATTCGGTGACATTGTTTGTGGCATCACCTAAATAGATACCTCCAAAAGATAGCAATTGGCCTCGAGGCATGAAAATCACCCAAGCTACAGAAGCAAGCCTCCAATTGTGTCGGCTAGTGCCATCTGCGAACCCAATGAACACCTCTGATTCACTTGACATTTGCCACAGTGAAAAATATGACATAAATAAAAATACGTCCATAAAACAAAAAGTCAAAAACTAAATGTGTTCTAGGATAAATTCGTGAGTGCGGACACAGACCAATCTCCACAGATCCACCTGGATCTGGAACAAACTGAGACAGAATACTACTCTTTCCCTAGTTCTAAAGTATTG
>JZKD02S1418745.1:0-11154 GCA_000966675.3 Picea glauca | reverse complement strand
TATATGATAAACCATACAATATACAATGCATTATATTATTTTATTTTATTAATATTATTACAAAAAATAAAACTCATAACCAAACAAATATTTGCAAGTTCAAATGTTCTACTAAAAGAACCACCACCTCTTTACATAAACTTTTTATGTAATTGTGATAAATTCTAGTATTGTTTTATTATTATTATTATTAAACATATATTCCATAACAAACAACAATTACTTGAAAGCATAATATTATGTAACCAGCTTACATGATCTAACCACCTTTGATGTTTATGCGATTGTGATATATGGTTGGTATACATTAATCTTACAATAGAGATATGGTTTGCTCTTAAATATGTATTATCATAACAAAACAAAAACAAATACTTGAAAGTTGACATATGTATTATCATAACAAAACAAAAACAAATAATTGAGAGTTGACATGTGCCAACCACCTTCATGTGACTTGCTAAGGCTGAATGTGAACTCTTAAACCTATATTTATAAACAAATACTAACTTCAAAAACAAATAAACAAATGCTAACTTCAAAGTAGGCGTGCTCTGATAGACACATACTAACTTCAAAGTTGACATGCTCTAATAGACATATACTAACTTCATGAAAGTTGGCATGCTCTAATAGACATTTACTAACTCAGTGGAAGTTCAAATGCTCTAATAGACATATACCAAACACCTAACATTTACGTGATTGTGATAAGACTGACTGTTTGAATCTGAAGAAAATTATTAACCATTTGTTCCATCTTTCCGTTTTATGCATTAGCCATTTGTCGGATCTTTCAATTTTATATGTGAAGTAGACGACTAGACTCTCCATGTCGAGTAAATGTTGGAGATGCAATAATCGTGATCTACTCCTTTCGAGTTTATCGTTGTATATGCGAGCCATGAGGGTATATTATCTCTACCTGAAATAGTTTGTTTGCCTACTGTACACGCCATTATTGAAGTTTTGAAAATAATCAGTGAAGGACATTTCTTCGATGAAACGATAAATACAAACTTCCAGAGTAGGGTTTCATTGTCATCGAAACAGAGACGAGAACATTATTCTCTACTTCCCAACATTTTTTTTCCCACTCCCAACTTTCTTTTCCACTCAAAAACAGGAACGTAGGATCCTATATACGTCGGACTCTCATCTGAACCTCGAATGGATTTTTCATTAATTTTCTTTCTTGGATTTCAATAAACATTCAGGATAGCAGCGCATTCAGGAAAATGATACGTTTAAGCTAACCAGGCGACAATTTGTTCTTGTGATCCTTTGTGCAAGTAGCAGATTTCAATTATTTAGTAGCAGAAAGGCAAACTCGTGGTTGGTGAAGATCGAAAGGTTTAGGCTGACCCAGAAAATGAAAAGCAGCCATAGAATAAAACGTGGCCATAAAATGAAAAGCAGTCATAGAATGAAACGTGACCATAAAATGAAACTCATGGCTGTACCTCCACCCTCTAACAAAACTTTAATCTTTGTTAATCACTCAGAAGTGGCAATCAGCTAGCCACCATAGTAAATTTTAAATGTGATCAAGTAAAAGTAAAAAAATAAACATGTAAAATGATGTCTTTATAATAGTGAGGAAGTCACTGGTTGAAATCACAACCATTGATTTATTGGGACCACTAAGAATATTCCATCAGTATTTAATCTTGAAAATACAAAACTGATTAAGCACTAAAAACGTATTAAATGTGACCATTGTCAATAGCTGTATGAATTTAGTTGTAATTAGGTCATGAGAAGATAATAATCGGAATATTATTTCTGCTTCGAATAATGTCAAGGATAACAGTAACTATGGGATCGGTCTTACATGCGTCTTGTACGACCATCCAGTTACAAGAGTGGGCAACTCGGGAGTAATCTTCCCGATTTTTGGCGTTGGATAAATGTTCTACCTTTTGGGTTTTTTAGTCGGAATCCGACGATGTAAATCTAGACAAAATCTCTATTTTATGTTGTTTAAATTGCATTTTTGAATACATAGATGGATTCAACATGTTGAAAAACCCTGGAGATTTAGAAATAAGGACAACTGTCATTATAGAGATTACACACACAAATTGTAATTGTCTTATATTATTGAACACAATACACACATATATATAACTAAACTCAGATCCAACTAATTCCACTCTTTGAGGGAGAGGTTGAGATAATCTCTCAACATCCTCCACCTAACCCAATCCAATCCCTAAACTCTAGAATGTAGCATTAATAAGGCATTATCTCTAACACCACTGTTAATGCCTATATTACAAAACTTCACAAATTACATAACAAAAACTGTTACAACACTTTAACTTTAGTCTGTATGGTCTTCATCGGCTCCTACACCCACTCTCAGACTGCGCTCTTTCACTTCCTCTTCTTCTATAGATTACCATTAAACTCATTTAAATCATAAACGCTTCAGACTGTCATTCATAAACTTGCACAATAGACAATATTAACAAACTCAGCTCACTAGGGCTTCCATGAGAAAAGTTGTCAAGTAATCAATCATCCTATGGGCATACCTCCATCTGTGAGATATTTCTCTTTCGGCTATTCGTCAGTTTGTAGAAAGGTAGTCTAGGTACGGAATGTCTTCAAAAATCAATTATACAAGGTGACTTCCAATCATAAGAACAATTGTTCTTGAAACCGGGGCTGCCAGCTTATATCAAGATACAAGAGTTCCTACTTCCTCTACAACATAAGTAGCACACACACACAAGATCTGAATCCATCATCTTGGATCTTCGTTCTGCACCTACAACTTGTTAGAGTAGTCAATTCTAACAATCTTTGCTCTTTACACATTGAATTGACTAAACTCAATATGTTTCAAATTCCAAGATCTCATACAATATTCAATGCATATTCATTGAATTCATAATCTCTCAAACTCACTAAACTATAACTCACACATACTTGCACAACACACATAGATAGACATATACATATATAAATATAAGTAGAAAAATAGGTAGACCTTTTACGGTGGCTTCCAACCAATGGCAATTTGGTGTTCTGCTCTTAATTTATCTGCAGTAGCTGAAGACAAGTGTTATACATGATCTCTCTGATTTGATGTGGTCTTCAACATTTGTTCTTGAACATGTGAGACTCTTTTAAGTGCTCCAATGGTTCTCCAACACTCCACAGTGGCGGTCGTATGCAAACTGAAAGTCAATTCATGTTGAGCCTTCTTGCACACCGAATAAAGTCTTTGATCAATTCTTCAAGAGCGGTGTATATAATTGAGCATAATGAATTCAACGGTTGACTATCAGAACATCAGTTGCATTAAACAATCAACAAATGCACGCTCCATACAGAGTCTCGACCATAGTCCAGTTAGCTTATGAGATGGCGACTTCAAATCAAGTGACTCCTCTGTTTTTTGACAGTGTCTTCATTCCAGCAATGCCTCAGAGACCACACCTTTCACTAATAGGATCCTCTATGCAGCTTCAAGAGATCTGACTAGTTTAGATGAAAGCTCGCGAATGCGTTGACATGATTTATGTGTTGAGACGATTTTCCTCTCAGTTGAAAACTCCCTCAACCATTGATGAATGTAGCTCTCAAATAAAATAGAACCAACATAGAAATGAGTGATTTCTCAAACCCTACGCAACTCACTCTGATACCAATTTAGAAATAAGGAGAGTTGCCATTACAGAGATTACACACACAAATTGTAATTGCCTTATATTATTGAACACAATACACACTTATATATAGTTGAACTCAGATCCAACTAATTCCACTATTTGAGGGAGAGGTTGAGATAATCTCTCAATATCCTCCATCTAACCCAATCCAATCCCTAAACTCTAGAATGTAGCATTAATTAGGCATTATCTCTAACATGGAGCACTTGGATTATACAAACTTAGCCACTCAAATCTGCAAATCCAGTCATTCCTCACCGGATTTTTGGGTAAAATTGAACGAAAAAAATCGCCTAAAAAATTCCAAAAGGTAGAAGGTTTAGATTACTACGTTATTTTTTCGGTTTTCTGGTGGCTTGTTTTTAAATTCCCAGCCAATCCAAAACTGTAATCGATTTTCTGAGCATCTGGATTGGTTTAAAATGGGGTAAAACCTCTCAGGCAAAGTTATGAAATACATGGAACTTTGATCCATGCGAAACTCAAACTTACAAGATTCAAGACAATTTTTTTCCTAAAAAACAAACTAAGAAGGAAAAATTGCTCCCGAATTAACCTACTCTATTGCCTTGATTCCATTTGTGTTGTTCATATGAAAATAAAAGAATTATGGTGCGATGCGTCCTTTCATTTTGGTTAACAATAGGGAGATTTGTCATGCTTCGCTGCAAAACCATGGTTATTCTATTAAATTATCGTTTTCAAAGCTAAGTAGTAACACGGTTCAATCTTGGCTGATCAGAAACGTACCGATCGTCTATGCCTTTTTGTGAAATGAAATTTAATTTTAATAACATCTACTTTAATGTAGAAACAAATATAATGTCATCAAAATATTTATTCATAAGTATTAAACTTGTTACTTTGAAAGTAAATGGTGATGAAGTATCCAATTAAATCAAACATTTCATTTATTTTAATAATATAATAAGTTATAGGTTAAAGATTCTAAGAAATCAAGTTTTTTCTAGATATATTTACTTGAAAATTGATTAGAAATTCAAAATGTTGTATGAATTTTTTAATATGTTGAATTCATTTTTACATTAAAAATAAATTTTGAATAATAAAAATAGTAACTCTTCTAAATTTATATTAAAAAACCATTTAATAAAACAACTAACAAACCTCATATAATAATAATATCTTCAATCTGACATTCAACCATAAAAAAAAATGTTCTAATAATATAATAATAATATCTTCAATCTCACATTCAACCATCAAAAGACTGAAGTTTGAAACTATCTTCTTGCATGGTCGAATACATTTAAAACAATACGAGATCTTAACCCAATTTCCTGTACTTTAATTAAATATAATATCCCATTTTTTGGTTCTTCTTTTTGCTATTACGTGGTTTGGATATCATGTTCTGTGGCTTAAATTTACTTTTGCCGCATCATTATGGAATGTTACACTTTATTAGTCCCTACCAAAGGAGCTTCGAAGTAAAGCAATAATTTTTTACTTGATTAGGATTTGTTGTTTTTGGATTTAGCAAAATTTATTTATTTATTATTTTTTTTTCACAAAGTTTAATTTTTAATTTTGTTGTGAGTGATTTAATTTTTGTCCATGTATTTTGATTGTTGATTTATTGAGAGAAAGTCAAAGACCATTCATAGAGAAAGACAAAAACAACAGAATATGTGTAAGCAAAATGAATCATTAGTCTTATTTAGTAGAACAAGTAGCTTTTATATAGGATAGTTTGAACATACATTGGTTCTGCTCAAAAGTGGACCAATTCTAACTAACCAACAACTAGAAAGGTCTCAAACCCACAATTATCTTACTTGATCATTTCCTAGTCCTTGGGACTTGTGCCCAACCTCCCAAGTAGACATGCGATCCATTTGACCTTTCTGGTGAAGTGAGGTGTATCTGGAAGGAGGTGCACATTTGCGGTAGCATCTGGAAGGAGATGCACATTTGCAGTAGCGCCATGATGTTCTACCTAGATATGTGTTATCTCCTCCTTGCATCTTCCATCCGATCCAATTCCTCCACGTTTAAGAGAAGTGTCCAGACTTCCATGAAAAACTACGAAAAATGCTCATGGCAGACTGTGATAACCACTTAGCTTGGGCTCGAGGTTGACCCTTGCAACCCACTAGAAAGGAAGTGTGTTGTTGAGTGCGAGTAGTGGTAGTTTATGTATCTATCACTGTGTCGTGAAGGAGAGGTGGGTGACCTCTTCTTTGAGGAGCGGAGGCTCATAGCATTTGAGACTGTTCGCATTTACCACATTGTGAATACCCAATTGTGGTGGAAATTTGAGGCGATAAGCATTGTCTCCAACTTTTTGTAGAACTATGTAAGGACCATAGTGGAGGGGTTTCAGCTTGTGATAACACTGGGACTAAAAGTGTTGGCACTCCATGTGAAGCAAGACCTTTTAACCAAGGGAAAAAGAGAGTGAATTCCTATACATGTCATGATGGGCCTTATAACGTTGTTGGGAAGCTTGTAAAGCCTCATAAACTTGAGCTTGTTTAGGATCCAAGGTTTGAAAAAAGGTCGAGGCATAGGTTTTCTCCTTTTTTTGTCGATGAGTACTAGAGGGTTGGCGGTGTAAAGGAAACTCATAGGGGGCAGAAGGTTGATACCCAGAGAAAGCTTCAAAAGGGGACAGGCCAATAGAAACATGAATTGGCCTATTATAACTATGTTGGATCAGACAATGTGGAGGGTGGCATCCCATTGTTTAGATTTGGTAAGATAAATGCAAGGGAATGGACCAGAGTATAGTTAATAACTTTGGTTTGTCCATCTATATGATGATGGAAAGAAGTGGAGTATTTGAAGTTAAACCCTAAGAGAGACTAGAGATTTTTCCAAACTGTACCGAGGAAACATGCAACACGATCAGAGATAAGGTTGGAGGGGAGACCAAAATGAGTCAGCACATGAGTGAAAAAGAGATCCACAGTTTGAGAAGTAATAGTAGTCTTAGTGCAAGGGAAAAAAATGGCTATTTTGGAGAAGCAACACACAACCACCCAAATGGCATGATGATGATGAGAGATCATGGGATAGCCGGTGATGAAGTCCACAAAGATAGATTCCTAGGGACATGAGGGAATAGGTAAGGGTTGATGCTAGGCATACTTGTGGTTGGCCGGCTTATGTTGAATACAGAGGGTACACGATCTGATAAATTGCTCAGTTTGGTGCTATAAATCATGCCAAAATAAGTGATGTTGAAGATCATGTTGACTAGTTTTGAATGTGCTGAAGTGCCCACCATAAGAGGAGGCATGTTCTTCCGGAATGGGAACAAGGATATCATCAATAGTAGGCATATATATCTTGTCAAGCTTATAAAACCAACCATCCTGAATGTGGTAGTCTAGGAAAGGGGTTAGGTTAATGGTAGTAGGTTGTTGCAAGACACTCCAGATGGTACTAAAGAAAGGCTCAGAGGCATACAAAGGATTCCAATCTTCATAAGCAACAAAACATACAAACAATATTTGAAGTATTTGAGGAGGGGGGCAACTAAGAAGACCAGCCATGCGATTGTTGGGCCCTTTATTATATTTGATAACCAAGTGGAACTGTGGTAGATAAGAAACCCACTTCAAGTGACGTTGTTCCTATAGCTTAGACTGAGAATTAATAAAAATAGAAGGATGATGATCACTATGAAGAATGGTCTATGTACCCAAGATATAGTGGCGCCATTATTTTAAGGCATGGACCAAGATATAGAATTCCTTACTGTAGGTACTATAATGTTGTTTGGCTTGAGCCAATGTCTCAAAATGATAAGCAATGGTCTATCCTCCTTATTTAAGAATTGCACTAATCACATGTTGAGAGACATCAATATCAATTTCAAAAGGTTACCGAAGATCGGGAAAATGAAGCACATGTTCTAAACAAATGGCATCTTTAAGGCACTAGAACTGATCCTGAGCCACCAGAGTCCAAAGAAAATTGGACTGATGGGCCAAATGATGAAGGGCCTTGGCTAGCTGAGAGAAGTGAGGAATGATTTTTTTGTAAAATTTGATGCCACTAAGAAAAATTTTAAGGGCCAACACACATTAATGAGTAGTTCATTGTGCTAGATCCTTAACTTTAGAAGCCTCAGGAAGGACACCTTCCTAATCAATGAAAAACTCCAAATAAGAGACATAAGTTTGGCCAAAAGAGGACTTGCATTCCTTGACCTGAAGGTGATAGGTACGCAACAATTGGAGTACGATGCACACATGTTGTAAGTGTTCCTCCCAAGTCTTATTGAGGATGAGAATGTCATCCAAATAGATGACCATGATGCATCCCAATGAAGGATGAAATATATCATTGATGAGCCTCTGGAATGTGGTAAGGGAGTTGGTGAGGCCAAATGGTATCACCATCCATTCATAGAGCCCAAATCTAGTTTTAAAAGATGTTGTCCAAGTGTTGGTAGTATCCATGCAGACTTGGTGATATCCCCCCATCAAATCCATATTTGTAAAATACTTTACCCGTTTGAGTTGATCAAGCAAGTCTTCGATACGAGGGAGGGGATAGAGAGTTTTTACAACAATATTGTTGAGAGCGCGATAATTGGTGACTAAACTCCCCTCACCACTCTCCTTTTTTGGAATAATGAAGGCAGGGGAGGTACAAGGAGAGAAGTTGGGTTGGATATGGTCGAAATTAATAATTTTTTGGAGTTGGAATTCAATTTACTCAGCCTCATGGGGAGAATAAAAGTATAAAGGGGTATTAGGAAGAGAAACACCAGGAGTGAGGTTGATATAATGCTCAATAGGCCGTTGAGGTGGAAGGCCTTACAAAGGGGAAAACACATCATAAAATTTAGAGATAACAACATAAAAATCAGGTGCAATGGACATGGGTGTATGATCTATCTTAATAGGGCACACAAAGCATAAGTAGAGATTTTTATTGAGACTTACTTGGTGGAAAATAGATTGACCAATGAGCAGAGGAGGAGATTTCATGGATGAAGAGGTAATAACATAAGTTTGACCATCTTGTTTGAGGTGATATTGATGGGTTGAAGCATGATAGATGGCATCACGTTATTCTTGGTATGGGACACCCAAAAGAAGATCTGGACAATTAAGCAGAGACACATCAAAAAGGACAGAATCACAGAAAGGTCCAATGGCAAAGGTGACAACACAACATTGTGTGACCATGAGACGAGGTATGTCCTTATGAACCCACCCTAATTGATAAGGAGAGGGATGAAGGGTGGTGGGAAGGTCAATCAGTTCATCAAATCTTGATCTATTAAATTATTTTGGCTACCATTATCAATAATGAGTGTAGAAAGAGACTGTTTGATTTGACAATTATGGGTGAAGAGAGGGGAAGTTGAGGTAGAATTAGAATCAATATCCATCAAAATAAAAGAGGTGTCTTCAGTAGTTTGATTTTATAAAGAGATTGGATCAAAAGGAGGGGGTGTTGAATATGAGGACTCGAGACTATTGACAAAAAGAGTTTTGGTTGTCGACGGATTATGTAGGACACGACAATCGATGGTGTTATGGAAATAAGACTTATGGAATGTGCACAATTTATCAAACTTAGGGGAAGAAGGATATTTTGGAGAGGAGGGTGCGGAGGACGAGTTACGATGAGACTGAGGGGATTTCAATCAAGGGGCTAGCTTACACTCAATTTCTAGAGCAAGGGAGAAAGAATTATCCATAGAACTATTGTCAAAAAGATCCACCTCCCTGCATAAAAAATTCAATAAACCATAATTAAACTTTACTATGAGTACCTATTTAGAGTCCTAAATATGATGTTGGATGTGGAACCTGGTGAATATTTCAATGTATTGCTACATGGACTGGCCTGAGAATTAATGAAACTGCAACCAATGAGCCAGAAGATTCTGACAGTAGTCAGGAGGATATAATCTACTACCGAGTGCTTGACATAGAGCTTCCCAAGTTCCAATAGGATGAGTAGAAGATGAGGCAGGTGCCTCCAAATCCACAATGACCTAGGTCCCAATGGGTAGAGTATCCCACCAAGCCTGGGAAATTCCTTCCATTTGTAAGCTATGAATCTTCTCCTCATCAGATATGTTGTAACGAGTGTTGAAGTATGTAGAGAGACTTCGAATCTAGGAATCTACAATGTCCCCATTGATCTGCCCAAAGAACGTAGGAAGTTGGAAGCGTGTATCCAGTTGCAAAGGAGTTGGAGTCTAACATCATAATCTAATAATATAGTGAAGAGCTAAAGCCAACTCTTAGATAGGGGAAGATTTGAGAGAAGAGGCGTCATCCTCTAAAGTGTCCCTCCTTGGATGGATGATCTTCATAAAATAATGTTTCTCCTATCGAGATCTGAAATATAGGCCACTGATCTGTAGAGAGGAGGAGGTAAAAAACCCTAACACACTTCTGGACTGAAAACTGAGTAGAGAGGAGGAAGGGGTTTCCCTAACGCACCTCTGAAAAACTTGATAGAAATGAGAGGAGGAGGAGGTTTCCCTAGTGAACCTCTGGAAATATACATGAGTTTAGAGGAGAAGGGTTTTTCCCTAGTGCACATATTAGGATAGAGAGAGGAGTGTGAAAAGAAACCCTAGCGCATCCCTTACCTCCAGAAAAAAATTCCAACCCTAGTGCATCCTAGGAAGGGATATGGGTTTGCCTGGATCTACCATTGAAATCTATGAATAGTGGAGCAGAAGCACCTTCGACCATTAATTTAATAGCATTTCATATGTAATACTGAAGAGAAATCCAAAGAACATTCATAGAGAAAGAAAACATAAACATAGAATATGCGTAAGAAAAATGATCCATTTGTCTTATTTAGTAGAATAGGCATCCTTATATAGGATAGGGTGAACATACATTGGTTTTGATCAAATGTGGACCAGTACTAACTAGCCAATATCTAGAAAAGGTCCCAAACCATAAAAACTATCTTAGTTGACTAGTTCTTGGTCCTTGGGACTTGTTCCCAACCTCCTAGGTAGAGATGCGCTCGATCTGGACTTTTTGGTGAAGTGTGTTTCATTTGGAAGGATGTGCACATATGCAGTAGAGCCACACTCGTCTACCTTGAGAGTGTGCTCTCCTCCTTGGAAAGTGCACCTTACATCCTGCCCAATTGTCCTTGAAAACATCTTATTGTCAAGTTGACAACAAAATATTATTTTTGAGTTGAGGATGCTAATTTAATAGGAAATTTAATTCTGCACATTGAGTGGATTAGTTCAAGTATGAGTCTTCATTTCTTTTAGTGGGTGAATGTACGAGTCTTATGCATGTTTATCAAATGGATTGAATAGGTGCATGTACAAGTCTCCAAGTTCTAATACCATATATGTTTATGAATCTTGCTACTATGTCAATTGGTCATTGTTGGTAATTGGGGACATTTAAAGCTCGAGACCAAAATAATTGTTTTCATTTTTATTGTTTTTTTTTTAATGTTTGTGTCTATATATACACTATGCATATATATCTAT
>JZKD02S1418734.1:0-11154 GCA_000966675.3 Picea glauca | reverse complement strand
GTGAACATTGCTCTCAGAATCAAAGTGATATTTCTATTGTTATTCTTATATCATTTTAGTGTTATTGTGGTGATTATTCTGGTTATATTGCTGTTATTCTGCCATTTCTAGCATTTTATTTTTGTTCTGCATACTTTTTATATCTGGTATATTACAAAATTTAAAGGAATAATAGTATATGGAAGTAGGTAATTGGGTGGAAGTAACTTAATAGACAATGGTGGAAACTACATGCTTTCCATGAAAATATGAGAGGTGGTGCTCGAGAAGGACCTCTAAGCCCAAAATCCCGTGACGGTTTCTTGATCTAGGATTCAAAAGATGGTCTCTATTGTACCCTTGGGAATATGTGGCCATATTTTTACAGCATTATTTCACATGAAAAGGCTACTACAAGGTTGTTTACCTTAATAATATCCAGCTCCTGGACCACCTCATACATGGCTAACCCATCAATATGCCATATTTCCTTTTTCATACCTTGCAAACCATCACATCACTTGCACATAGATCGAATAATACCAAAGATGTAGTTTCTCACCATGGGATTATCAAGTTATTAGTGGAACATACCCTCATGCATACATAATGTTTCACTTGGAATAACAATGTATGACCACCAATTATACTTTATAAATATGTAGTGGATGCACTTCAAGAATGCACGGAAGTAGTGGCTGCACTTTTGGCATTGGGTGAAGTAGTGGTTGCAACTCCACCTCCAAGAAACAGTGTCATGAATAAAGTAACCCAAGATGTTGACACTCCTCAACCATAGAGACCCATAAGGAAAAATAGGGAAAGGGGCCATAGTCTTGTAGCTTCAAAAAGGGAAGTCCATGATAGTGATGCCAATGCGATTGATACAAAACCCCCTACAAATAGAGTAAGAGGTTTCAAAAAGAGGAGATCTTGTGTTCCAAAGAGAATATGAATGAGGCACACCTCCACAACTGAAACTCAGTGAAAATGATGAAAAATATTCTGAGATAAAAGAATAAACACAGAAGGATGACCTGAAAGTTGACGAAGCAATGGAAAAAAAAACCCTCCATTGACACACAATAACTAGTGAAGGGAACCAAATTGTAAGATGATAAGGGAATGGTGTTGGCACATGGGTAGACCCGGGGTTCACTCCAAGAGTGCACCAACAAGCCCTAGCTACTGGCCCTTTCAGAAACACCTGCAAAGCAGATGCAGTCTCACCTGAAGCAGCTAAGAGGGGGGTTGCAGGAGAGAGATGTATACAACCAGAGGAATGCCAAGTGGAACTAATACAACAATAATGTAGCATTCATGTGTCACTCATTAGGTAGATATACTCTGCACAACTATAGATCTGATCTAACACAATAATGCAAATGACAACATACAATGACAGGAATCCAGGCATCAATCACACATATAACACAAAATGTATGTGGTTCACCCTCTCTCTAGGGCTACATCCATAGAATTGGGCTTATGGTATATTAAGATAAAGCTTACAATTATGATCTGCACTCTGGCCAACATATTCTCTCTTTTCTTCTCTCCCCTTCCTGCGCACCCAGCTACAGGATCTAATCTTCGCACCCAGCTAAATATCTTACAATACTAAAAGGCTCTCACTCTCAGCACTTCTCTCTCTCACCGTAAAATAATCTCTCAATCAACCACAATCAATATCAATATCCAATGTTACTACTCTCTCGGCATAGGTCCTCTCGACCTCTATTTATACATTATAGTCCCTCACCAACAACCTTAGGCTGAAACCTAGGTGTCAAAACCCTAATTATCCAAAATCCTAGGTGTCTAAAACCCTAGGTCAACTTGACCCACATTTTTTGGGCTTCGCCAGCCCATCTTTCCTTCCTCGTCGCGCGATGCTCCAAAGAATCCAATGATGGCTTTCTCTGCTTGCTCAGTTGTCTACGATTCTTTTCTCTTGTTGATCTGTCATTCCTGATCTCCTCATTTAATGACTTGCTTTTCCGTACTTCACTTCTTCTTTTCTTCTCTTTTGATTACTTCGACCTAGTGACAGTCACTGTGTTTCCTGCACAGTTCTCATTTTACCTTTTCTTCTTTGATCTTCGCTTCCTTTCATAACCAAGGGCCAATAGGCCCCCAACACTCACCCGCGACTCATCCCGAGGCACCGCAAATGCCTTTAGGGTCATTTGTGGTGCTAGTGGAATTTCATCTCTTCTGGATGGTTTTCCAACTCTCTGGCATACATCACAAGCTCTAGTATACTCTTTAACATCTTTGTGTAAAGTAGGCCACCAAAGGCCAGCTTGCAGAACCTTCTGCGTAGTTTCTTTTCCTACGTAATTTCCTCCTGCGATGCCTTCATGAGCTTTTGCAAGGATTAGTGGGTGATCTACCTCCATCACACATCTTTTTAGTATCTCATCAGGTCCCATCTTATATAGCTGACTAGCTATCAGTGAAAAGTCCGCAACACGCACCACTAGCTATTTCTTTTGGGAAATTGTATACTCACTTGGATCCATTCCTATTGATAGGAATTGGACTATGTCTATGAAGTGGTCATCCATCTTCCTAATGTTGAGAAGCTGTGGATCCGGTAGTGTATCCTCTAGACTGGTGGGTTCTTTGCCATGTTCCAACCTCGATAGGTGGTCAGGTCCCTTGTTCATTCTTCTTGGCTTAACTATGATCTCAAAATCATATTCTTGAAATAGGAGAATCCATCTGCATATTCTCCCCCCCAACACTGGCTTGTTGACCAGGTACTTCAACGCAGAGTGATTAGTAAACATTTTAAAGTGTCCTCCTAGTAAGTAATGGCATAATTTTTGCAGCGCGTACACCATGGCTAATCCTTCTCTCTCTGTAGTAGTGTAATTGATTTCAGCTGTAGATATATTTTTGCTGGCAAATGCTAATGGATGATCAATGTCCCCTTCTATAGGCTGTGATAGTACTGATCCATCAACATGCACAAGAAATTCCTTGCTCCAATCTAGAAAGACCAGAATAGGTGCAGTCACCATCTTTTGTTTTAGTGTGTCGAAGCTCTACTGGCATTCTTCTGTCCAACCAAACTGACAGTCTTTCTTTAATAACTTCTCCATTGGCGTAGTAATGTGAGCATATCCTTTGATAAATTTCCTGTAATAGATAGTATGTCCTAGCACAGTGCGTAGTTGTTTGACTGAGGTAGGAGGTGGAAAATAAACTATAATTGCAATTTTGGATGGGTCCACCAACAATCCTTGCTTGCATACAATATGACCTAATAATACTCCAAACGGTGAGAAGAAGATGCACTTCTTCAAATTCAAAGCAATTTGACATTGCCTGGATTTATCCAACATTAGCCTTAGACATTCAACATGATTTTTCATCAAACTAAAAATAGTTCAGTCATCAAAATAGGCTTCTAAAAACTTGTGCAAAAATTCTTTGAATGCTTCACACCATCCTAGAAGAGATGAATGGGGAATTCTTCATTCCAAATGGAATCACTGTGTATTGGTAGGATCCCCATTCTGTGGCAAATGTGGTTTTGTGGTGGTCCTCCTTGGCATTCTAGATCTGATGGTATCCTGAAAACCCGTCTATAAAAGAATATACGTCCTGGCCTCCCACATTGTCTAATACTTCGTCTGTGAATGACGTAGGGAATGGGTCATGCAAACATGCATCGTTCAGCTTTTTGAGGTCCACACATATTCTGATCTCTCCTGTCTTCTTGTCTTGTACTACCATAGGGCTGATCTACTTCGACTCTTCAATAGGTTCAATAATCTTTTCTTCGAGCATTCTGTCAAGCTCAATCTTCACTTTTTCCTTATATTTCGGGTTCAACCTATAGGGTATTTTCTTGACTAGATTTGCATCTGGTTTCAAAGGTATTCTCATCTCTCCCATAGGTCCTTTGATACCCTTCATATCAGTGGACTTGGTCGGAAACAAGTCCTGATACTCGTGCAATAATTATGTAATTTTTTCAATGGTAGTAGCATCCCAATAATCTCTGACATTGGCAAGCTTCAGTGTCTCCTCTATCCCAATATTAACTTTATTTATCTTGATGAATGGCAGTTCAACTCCTAGTCCTTCTACATTCCTATGGCCTTCTGTCTCAACAATATTTACCTTCCTCGGATCATCATCTTTGTCAACATTAATGTTGTAACATCCTTGTAATTTCTGGAATGGCGTAGTCCATTCGTCCTCTTCTTTCTCCAAAGGGAGATTGGATGACTCCTTAAATACTTTTTGCCTCACAATATTTAATTCTTGATCTACTGAGGGAAATTCACTTTCAAACAAAAAGGTGGTTATAAAATTTTGAAGCATACCTTCCCAATCTGCGGTGATAAGGTGCAGCTCTACTTGAAGGTACCAGTTAATAGGGGTTGTGTCCAATGTGTTAATGAATATGTGTACCCATTGTTCTTGAGGAATGTCACTCTAGGCCTCTTCGCAGCTTCATACATGGTTCTTTGGGCAGCTTCGACCTGTGTACCTCACTTCGCAGCTTCCTACTTATGCTGAAAACCACGTTGTCATCAAGGTTCAACGTTGTGTCCAGTCTGTGATATTGCTTTTATGTGTCCCCCACCATCTTGCTGGTGTAGCTTTCAGAGCCTCGTCCATAGCCAACATCCTTTGTTGTGCTGGTACAATTGTTTCAAAGTTCATCAAGAAGGATTCTAAAGGATTCAGACCATCAAAGGTAGGTAAGTTACTTGTTGTTGTACCAATCCAACGAACTTCTCTAGTCAGTCGGGCACATATCCTTGTGGATACTTCATACATCTGGTTATGCTAGTTCTACAATGCTTCTTCTGAATCTGATGATCACGCACTGTCACTTCGCCATCTTAGATTCCCATCGACAGTAGGGTTGATATAATCCTGATGTCTGGCTATTAATTTATAGATGTTTTCCAGCTCATATGCATAGTCTTCTTCTCTAATGGGCTCTGTATACCGCAGACCTTCATATGGATCTAAGGGTGCAATGACCCTAAGGCCATCTCCTTCAAATKTCATGCGTATTTTATTTAAATCGACCACAGTAGAATTGTTAAAGGCCCAATAAWTTCCTTGTAATGCAGGGTAAGGGAAGCTATCATCAACAATTTCAATTACCTCAAAGTCTGCAAAGGTTCTAACTCCATAGATGTCCACGAGGACATGCTCCAATCATYCAAATGGGMTGACATCTTGCTGATTAGCCATGCAAAGCCTGATAGGGGAATATATCAACTTGGGTTTTCCCATCAGTGCCCAAGTTTGATTCGTCATGACGTTGACCTCCGACCCTAAGTCGAGGACCACATAGTCTATATCATACTCTCCTATTTGAGCATTCAAATGTAATTCTTTGTTTGTTCTTCTCTTCTTACCAATCTGGTGTACTGCCYTGTTYAGCAAGGGGTCTACCTTTCCTAGCTCATACTTCCTGATTAGGTTTTGTAACTCTTGTACAACTTTCTCATCCTGAATTAAWTTAAGACAAGTGTACAAAAAATCGATGAGCGTACTTTCCTCTTTTCCTTCTTTATGTGCAGCCGATTGATCAAATGCTTGAGGCATTTCATACTCTTTTAATTCTGGTTGTGTTCTAGATGAGGATCCATGGTTCCTCTTGAACTCTTGTCTTGCTTCCTCAAAGATTCATATTTCTTTCTTTGCATCAAAATCCCGAGTCTTCTCCTCATCTTTCCTGATACCTGACTCTTCTGCGATCTTTCTTTGGGTTGTTCTATCCTGTCCTGTTGCAACGCCTCCTCGAGTAATGACAACGAATCTAGGTTTGGTTCCATGAGGTTCAACATATATCGGTTGTACTTGTGGGTTCTGCTATGGTCCTCATATTTCCTGAAGCTTAGCCAGTAGCACAGGGCATTCTTCTATGACATGCTCGAAAGAGTTACAATAACTATAGGTTGTGCAAGGATTCTGACAGTCACTTGCGAAGTGTCTTGGTTGCACGCTGTTATAACATATTATTTGTCCTCGGCCTCAGCCCATACCTCCTCCTCGTCCTCGTCCTCTTTATCCACCATGAGGAGTGAAGTTTCCTCTCCCTGGAGAGTTGTATTGCGGAGTATTTCCTTCTTGCTGTACCTCACCTTGAATCTTGTATATGTCTCTCGACCTCTCATGCATGAGATCGTAAGCTCTACAATCTCAGTCATCATGCCCTACTGATTTACAGAATGTGAAGTACAAGTTTGTGGATGTCTGAACATACTTTTTCATGTAATAGCACTCACCTGGGTGATGTTTATTTCTGCACACATCACACCAGGGAAGGTTAACTTGCTTCAAGGGGCTCAGTGCTCCTGAGGAAAAATACTCATGAAATAAGGGACAATGTTCCTTATCATGACCTTCTGATATGCATCTCACACACCAGACATCTTCCCTTTTGTCTTTTCCCTTATCTTTCTTCATATCCTCGACCTGTAAATACAAACTGGTTAACTGAATCAAGATCTGGCTCATGCCTGAGATCGATTCTCCCATAGGTGATGATTCAAGCTTCATGGTTATTTCCAAAGCTTCTTCCTACGATGAAATCTTCTGCTACATAAGAGGGACTCTGATGTGTGGTAACAACACAGCGATGAACCATTCTTTGTTTTGTTCATCGGGGATCTGAAAAGTTAATCGACCTGTTAGGGTCTTGAACCGCTGGTCGAACTCCCAAACAGGTTCTGCTACCTTTTGTTTGATCTCTTTTAGCTCTGTAATACATTGTGACTCCAAATTAGGTTTCTTAAAATCTGCAATCAACGCATTCTTGATCTTGTTTAGTGGCTTAGGATGCGCCGGACCTTGGACAAGTTTCATGTACCAGCTCAGTGCGCGATCCCTTAGCGTAGTGCTAAACCGGGTTCTCTTGATGGCTTTGTCGATGATACTTTTAATATTCCATACGGATTCACATAGAAACTAATGATGATATGGATCTTCAGATCCATTTCCTCTAAAGATAGGGAGCCTCATTTCATATTCCATAGAGCTGACTAGGCTTCTTGTCTAAGTAGATGCTAAGCTACCAGTAATAATGCTCTGAGGACTCTGGTGGTTATGACTATTCTGACTGCTAGGTACTGTTGATACAATAGGAAGATTAATGTTACTTACTTTAGTAGTTCACATAGTTCCTGAGGTTTCTGGCTCGCTTTGGAGAAGTTCCTCAACTTCCCCTTCTTCTGTTCTAGTGGGCTTTGAATGTTCTTCGTCGGTTAGATCTACCTCTTATGCACTGTAGAAACCCTCTTCTTCGTAGTTTTTCTTAAACAAGTTCTCAAGGTGAACCCCTCAGAATAATTTCCCACTGCCTGTATGTCCTACTTTTGTGTTGCTGTCGCTGTTTGAGATCTTGAACATTAGCCTTTTCAGGTCCGACCAATCTACTGTATCTTCAAGATGTGGTTTTCATGCAAGAGCATCTTGATTCTCAGCTTCAGAAAGTGCAAGAATTTTCCTCTGGGTCATTTGAAAAAGTATCTCTCGGCTTAGCTACATGATTTTGTTCTGTCAACAACAAACTCGGTGATATATCCTCCAATGGTACTATCAAACCAATGATCTACTTCTCTGGATACAATGTTGTCAACTCTCTTGAACTTCTGGATCAGTGCTGGCATCCACACCATAGGAGGTCTAGATTTAATATCGAACTGGGTATCAACTAACCTAGCCAACCATTCAAACAACTCCTGGTGGATTCCCCCAAAGAAAATCTCGTGAATGTTGGTGAAGATGTATCTTTGTAGCCAATCTTCAGTGCTTAGTTTAAGGTTCTTTTTCTGGGATTTAGTGAATTCCCTCTCTTGATCCTCTATCCACTTTTGAATCTCGGTATTTTATGGGAACCACCTTGACATTCCCTTAAAAAGATTCCTGTCTCGGCAAAAGAACCATTTGTTGGCATAGGGGTAGACTCGAGGTTCACTCCAAGAGCGCACCAACAAGCCCTAGCTATTGGCCCTTTCGACAACACTTGCGAAGTAGATGCAGTCTCACCCGAAGCGACTAAGAGGGGGGTTGCAGGACATATATGTCTACAACCAGGGGAATTCCAAGTGGAACTAATACAAAAATAATGTAGCATTCATGTGTCACTCATCATCTAGATATACTCTTCGCAGCTATAGATCTGATCTAACACAATAATGCAAATGACAACATACAATGACAGGAATCGAGGCATCAATCACACATACAACACAAAATCTATGTGGTTCACCCTCTCTCTAGGGCTACGTCCACAGAACTGGGCTTACATTATATTAAGATAAATATTACAGTTCTGATTGGCGCTTTGGCCAGTAGATCCTCTCTCTTCTTCTCTCCCCTTCTTGCGCACCCAACTGCAATATCTGATCTTCGCACCCAGCTGAAGATCTTACAATACTAGAAGAATCTCACTCTCAACACTTCTTTCTCTCACCGTACAATAATATCTCAATCAACCACAATCAATAGCAATATCCAATGTTACTTCTCTCTCGACCTAGGTCCTCTCGACCTCTATTTATACATTACAGTCCCTCGCAGACAGCCTTAGGCCAAAACCTAGGTGTCAAAACCCTAATTACCCAAAACCCTAAGTGTCTAAAACCCTAGGTCAACTTGACCTGCATTTTCTGAGCTTCACCGGCCTGTCTTTCCTTCCTCGTCGTGCGATGCTCCAAAGCATCCAATGGTGGATTTCTCTACTTGCTAAGTTTTCTACGATTCTTTTCTCTTGCTGATCTATCATCCCTGATCTCCTCATTCAACGACTTGATTTTCCGTACTTCACTCCATCTTTTCTGCTCTTTTTCTTACTTCGACCTAGTGACAGTCACTGTGTTTCTCACATAGTTCTCATTTTACCTTTTCTTCTTTGATCTTTGCTTCCTTTCATAACCAAGGACCAACATATGGACACACGGGCCCTTTCTGACCTGAATGAACTAGCAAGAGGCACTCTTGGAGAATGCATTACCACCATCCTTGAGGTATATATATATGAAGAAGAACCAATAGAAATAATTTTTGGGGAAGAACCAGTAAAACTACAAGAATCATAAAAATAAGAACCATAATCAAAGGCTCTTGCTGATCCACAAGAATGAGCAGAGAGAACCCCTAGGGAATAGGCTGCAAACCCATGAGAGGAAGAGGATCCAAAAAAAGAGAGGAGGAAAATAAGGTAGTGGCTCCTACTGATCCACAATAACCAACATAGATCACTCCTCAGGAATAGTCTTCCAAAATGTTAGCATCATTATTTTTAGGGTAGATTTAGAGGTTTGTCCAAAGTTTTTAGAGTCATGCATTGGTCTTTAGAAGACCAAGGCATTCCTAAATGAGTTAAAGTGAGTGTGTTTTTTTAAAATATTTAATGATCAAATAAAAGGTAATATTATGTCAAAAGAGAGTCAAGTATCAGGTTTGAGTCTAAGGGTGTTGCATTTATCTCATAGTAAACCATCATGAAAGATAAGAAATCAAGGGGTATAAGAGTCCATTATATTGAAAGAGTTGTCAAGGTCCTTGTTTTCCTAATTTGAAATAAATTCACAAAGTGGGAAATTATGTGTCAAATTTGAGTCATAGGTTAGGGGGGAAATTCATGTCAAAGGTATCATGGTTCATCATCACACCTGATGAGGTCAGAAAAGGGACAATGACTACATCTCATGTCATTTGTACCATTGAAAAACTCAAAATACGCACCCTGTGAAAATTTGTTGCGTAAGCTACTTGGATAAATTTGAAAAGTCTTATTACCTAAATAGGTACTTTCCTTTTCCACCTTTTATTCATTTTCATGCATCCTTGACTTGCGATTTGGCCTTTTTCCTCTCAAGCAAGCTCCAAGAATCCTCTACTATGAAAACTCTGTTGTTCGCTACGCAACTCCTGTGTAGGCTCTCTCACTACACAACCTTTGTGAAACATCCCTTTTCTACACAAATTTTGTTGTAGGTGTTGCAGAATAGGGAAAGGGAAGCTCAAGATTCTTAGCCAGGAACAAGAGTTCATATGTACAGGATCATCACAAGTTTTTTTTATTTTATGGAAATTTTGTCCACTGTGAGAAAGTGCAAAGTGTAATGTTTATTAAAGGAGTGAGGGTTTTTGTCAAGTGCAAGATTTTTTGTAGAATTTTACATCCTTTGTACCCCTAATTTACAGAAGGATTGAAATAAAAAAGCCATCATCTAAAGCATCTCTACAGTTTTTGCTAAGAATTGTTATGTACAACACTTGCGTAGCAAAATTGCTACGCAAGTACTGTAAGTACATAAAGATCGAAAGGATAGCATGAGGTGAATAGAAAATGAGTTTTGAGGAAAAAACAGGTCCCCAGTCATTTTCTTCCACCTGGATCTGCATGAATTATAACAAAATGGATTTTTCTATGAAAATTTGCTATGCAAATGTTGTAGGTAGCAGTTACACAACATGCACGCTACGCAAATGATAGTTTTGCAGTCAACTTCAAGTTCATTTCCTGAGAAACTAAAGAGGATTTTGGAAAACCCATAGAGGTTTTTGTCAATAATGAGCTCAATAAAAAAAACCTCTCTCACTTTTTACACAGGTGTCATAGTTTGAGAGATTCAAATGAATCTTTATAGTCCATTTTTCCATATTTTAGCATTTAATTTTTTCATGTTTTAGTCATCATATTTGGGCACAGATTCCGAGGAGTTGGAGAATAATTTTTGAAAACCAAAACAATTTTTTTCAATAATGAACCCAATAACAAAAACCTCTTTTAGTTTTTATACAAGTGTTATTATTTGGAAGATATGAAATGATCTTTGAGGCCTATTTTCCAGAATTTCGCCAAGCCAGATTTGTTGACAAAGATCTAGAATATTTGAAATTCGACTTGATGATCATCCAATTCAACAAGGTGGATCCAAAATTGATATGGATATTGAATTTTGTATACTCTCCTATCATATCCCATGATTTTCTCTTCAGTTGGCAGATTTTTAGTTGGTCAAAAATCAAACCTTAGATAGTAGGATATGAGCAGAGTTTTGGAAAATATTCTTTCGTAAGCTATTGTAACAACTCTCTATTTTTGGAAAAGAGGTATTTCGACCTCCTTAGGCTAGAATATGATAGTTATCTATATATTTGAGAAATTTGAAGGTGGAAATA
>JZKD02S1418723.1:0-11154 GCA_000966675.3 Picea glauca | reverse complement strand
AATTTTGTAGTTCTAGTAGTGCCTCATGGGACACAGGCTTATCAACCAATGAGGGGACCTCGCAGAACATCTCTACTACAACTCACAAGGACCTAGGAAATTTTGGTTTTTTGAAAATATGGATCAGTGGCAGATCTTCCATATTTGGATCAAATCTACCATATCTATCATATTTAGGCCTAGGAATAACTAAAATGCAAATCACAAGAACAAAGGGATAAGTAGGAAAAGAGACTCAATTTAGAGAAAAATTCTTCCCCAGTATGGTCTCCAATATGTTATGGGATTTTATCTCATAGGGATCTAACTGAGAAAATCAGTAAGATATCCCTAGGATTGGCCTAACAATCCTAGACAGGAGTGGTATATATTTCTTATGGTTCTCCTAGAAACAAGCATATCATTACACAAGGAAATATGAGAATGGATTACCTTTTCCTAAAGTTTGTCCTCAGTGAATTCTAGTTGTTTCAGTCCTGAAGTCCCAGCCTCAGCTTCTACAACCTACTCTAAGTAAACCAAAGAAAATACAATACTATTCTACTTATATTCCTAGTGCTAAAATCCTAGATATAGCTTGATCTAATCTTGTCTACAACAATATAAACCAAATCTGAATATTCATATATCAAAGACAAATATTCAGAGGGAAAACCAAATGATCTATTAATGAATCATGGAGAATATATATAAATTCATACCTCAACTTGATGAAGATGCATCATCCTTTAACATCCTTTCTCTTTTCCCCTCACCTTGTAACTCTTCATTTCTAGAAGTTTGACAGTGCCTCGTGGGTTGAACCACTAGTGTCCAATGAGGGGCCCTTGTTGGTTGTATGCTAGGTGTCTTGCAAGGATGCCTAACAATGGGTAAAAATGGCTCCAAAAGGGGTCAAACCCTAGGCAAAAGATGTACTTTGGCTTTAATCCTATGATAACTTCCTCTCTTGCATATAGGGTGGAAATTAAGGCTATAACACAAAGAAACATTGACAAGAAAAGGTGTTAATAATAGAACAACAATAGCGATGGAAACTGAAATAATTTGAGAATGTATAGAATTGAAAAGAAATGTTGAATCATTTTCCAACAAATTTGAGAATTTAGTTGAATATGGGGTTACCTTCAGCTTGGGATAAATAAGGCAAGTTATTTTCATATGAAAGCTACAAAAATAGCGTGTTCCTTGCTAGGGAGAAATATGACATATTTCAAAATATAGTTAATACTCTAAAAGGTCAAACCATTGGTGGCCTACTCATAGATGACTTATATATTTTATGGAAGAAAAAGAACGTATTTTCACATACCCCTACATATGAAAAATACATTAATTTGGATATCGCATTCAAGCATATGAAGTCATTCAATTATCCTTCAAATGTGACTTGGAATCTCCTCCTCCAGTTGTTTACAGGATGACTCACCAAAGAAGATGAAGAAAATTAGGATTTGACTCCTCCAACTGTCCTATTTTTAAGGACTCAAAGATTTTGTTGTATCTGAATATTCTAAGAAATAGGATCGAATAACCATTTTTGGCTTCTACGTAACTTGTATAAATGTTCATGAGAACTCAATGTAAAGGGATTTTTTTTTCCGAGCTTAAGTTTTTAATAATATCAGATATATTTGAAGATTCAAACTTCTATGTTTCAGTCTATGTGATTCATTTTTCTTATGTTATTTCAATGCTCTTAAATTCTTCTTAAATTTATCTACTACCATGACTGTGATGATTTAGTACAACAACTACCATCATAAAGTTGCAAAGGTATCATAAAAAGTTACAAATTTCTTCAAATATACTGTGAGTATCAAAGAAGACATGTGCTTGTGTTTTATTATTCCTTTTAAATCAAGAAGAAGTGTGCATTTTGATCAAATTATATTTCGGTATAGATGCATAATCAAATATCATTTCTTCTAGTTGAAAGTTAAGTAATATTTATCACATGATACATTATTTCAATTTTTTGTTTTTTGTTTTCTCCAAATTCTTCTTTCATCCTCTAAAGCCTTAATTGTCTAGAACATATAATGATTTTCCTTCTAATATTAACTCTTTAAACATGTAAAGACTAAAGATACAGGCCTAACTAAGCAAAAAAAATACTTTGTTTTAGGACAAATGAACTTAAAAAAAAAAATCAATCAATCTTATGGATGCCTTGATATAGTTTCCTAGCTAGAAACATCTCAAGGGTAACAACATTATTTTGGCACTATTATCGGGGACCGAATTAAAGAAATTTATTTTTCCCTGGGAAAGATGACAGTAAAACCTACTCATTGATTGATCCATATTTATAAATGGAATGAATTGAAATACAAATATATATCAAATAAAAACACATAGATACAGGGAAAAGTGACTTCTATTAATAAAGAGAACATGCTAAAATTGTAAAAATGCATAATGAAACAAACTTGCTCGAATGGCGGAAGCTTATCTCTAAGAAGAGATGTGATGGCTATGCTCATTCGCAATAATACGAGTACAATGAGGCTCCAAAAGCCTTTTCATCATAAAGCATAAATGATCAAACCAAAAACATCCAAAACCCTAACCCTATTGGATTACGAAGAGGAGGGGTGAATCAGTAATGAGAAATTTATATCACTTATTAATACTTTTAACCACAATGTATATTCCTTTAACTTATTCAACAATGTTCATTAGTTCATCATTAATATGCCATTGCATCATATAAAATTAACATCCATCAATGCATAATAATCAATAATAGACACATCCACACAATTCACAGTACACCAGTATTTTACGTGGAAACCCAATGCGGGAGAAAACCACGGAATGATTTTATTATATGTCTTTAAGAATTACATTCAAGGAAGCACCAACTTCCAATTCTTTGGCTCCAACCAGAAGGAGGCTCCTACCCCCAGTGCTCTCTGGATCCAATCGGAATGTGGCTACAACCACCCAATTCTTTGGATCCAACTAAAAGGAGGCTCCAACCCCCTAATTCTCAGGCTACAACCTGAAGGAAGGTCCAACTCCCTGGTTCATTGGCTCCAACCACCTAGTTCTCAGGCTCCAACCTGAAGGAAGCTACAACTCCTTGATTCTCTCGCATCAATCAGAAGGAGTCTACAAGCCCCTTTTCTTGCCCCGTCCAACCGCCCTGAAATATAAGTGTCAAATAAATTATGAAACCACTGCCACACCATCACTATGAGATATATAACTATAAAACTATACCAATGTGTGCCAATAACCTGTCACAACCTATACCAACAATATGTACCAATAACCCGTAATCAACCTATACCAACATATACCAAATACGCCAACAACCCATACCAATACTCTCCTAAATACATCAGATCTAATAGCATAGATCTCATACCCAATATCACAACAATATCACTCAACCAATCATGTACATCAACAACTAGTACAACATGTACCATAACAAGTGCATCAACCATGCACATCACAACACCTCACAACCATCACCAATACCAATATCTCTATGCCACATCAACCATAAACCATGTTTCAATATCACTACAAATATGTGAAGCACGATTACCAACAAGTTCCTCTAACAATGTACCAAGCATGTACAAATCATGTATCAATAACAAGCCAAGTTATACCTCATCAAGATGTACCAACATCACCATACCATAAACCTCATGTATATGCCAACTCTTCAACTAAGTATATCATCCATGAACTCAACATTTACCTCAACCATATACCAAAACATGCATCGAGACAACCAACAAGAGTCCTCTAGCAAAACATCACAATTCCATGAGCCAAATACCATAAACCCTTACATAAAACCATGTGTCAAACCTCACTGTTATGTAGCCTCAAGAATGTACCATGTCATGACCAAATGTAACCATCAAAACATAAATATAAACATACATACAACTCTGTAACAGACCCGGTGTATGTGATCACGAACCTGCAAACCTTCCTTAACTTCAACAACAAGAGACTAGCATTTTCATCAAACTTTACTTTAGTCTCACATGACTACTTTTGAATTAGTCAACAACCCTAACTTGCAACAAGAATAACTATGTACTTGTAATGCATAAAGGTCTGAAAATTATACATAATATTCTTCATTTTTTTCTCTTCAAATCCTCTAGGTTTCACTACTTGGAACCTCCCAAAAAAGGAGTTATAGAAAAAATGGAAGACCTTGTTGAATTATGTCTTATTCTAGAGAGTGAACATGTAGATAATTCCACGTATGGAATATTTTATGTATGGATATGAAAATGGTACAAAAAATTCTAAAGATTGTACTCTAACCAATTAATTTGGTCTCATTGAATTTGGATCTGTTATTAAGAAGTTATGGCGTTTTTACCCGGAATGCCTTTTTTAGACTAGTTTTAGGACTAGCCACAAACCCTATCTTCCACATAGTGTAACTCCCAAAATAAAACGACCCACAAGATGAAATTTTTATTACAATTACTTGGATATGTTGTCTCGACATACTTAATTTTTGTCTATATGAATCATTCTAGAAAACAAGTTATTATGAAAATGGTGAGATGCCCGGTAAATAGCATACCTTAGAAAGCATCATCAAAAGACTTTATCCTCCCTTGAATTTTTGCCTTATTTACTTCACCTTCCCTCTGAAATTAGCCTTATATCTCCTTTTGTTACCTCATTCACTTGTATTTATTCAATATTCTCAATATATGCTAATGGGAGACCCTTTCTCTCTGATTTATACTCTCCAAGTAGTTTTCTCTAGAAGTATCCACTTAACCACTTTGTCCACTTAGAAACTTTGTTCACTTAGCCACTTTGTCCACTTAACCACTTTGTCAACTTTATTATTTAATTAATTTCTCCTTGCAACCACATTTACTATGAAGCTTCTTGAATACTTTCTAGAATAATTGACTTCTTGTTGACCTTCTAGGGGCTTCTAGAACACTCTTGGGGGTCCTCATACTTCAAAAAGACATATCTCACTAACCGTGAGGAACCACATGGAATTCCACATATTAAAGGAAATGGCATGATGTGTACTATACATATAAAATATTATTACCTACATATTCACTGATATTCATTCCTTTATACATCAAACAAACTCGGTTCCCTTACCCATACCTTTGTGCTACAACACTTCTCCAAGGGTTGACATCAATCTACAATATCACTCTCCAAGGGTTGACATCAATGAAAACCAAAAATACAAAACAAATTTCCATCAACCTAAGCCAATTGTTTTACAAACCCCAAGAGATGAAATGCCAAAAGGTTTGTGGGTCCTGAACGGGGTAGTTGATACGTCAACTTGTCGAGGGCGTAACTTTTGCATACGATCTTTGTTTGGGGTGCTCAATACATTTTCAGAAAGGTATACCTAAGAATAACATATTCCGACTGGCCTAGGCCAAAGCCTAAGTTTATTTCTTAAGCCCCCAAAAGTAAAAAGACATCATTTAGGGCCTCAAAACGGCCCCAAAAGTTCAAGACCCGAAAATCTGTAGAACAACTGCCAAAATAAAAAAATGTTCTTTGAACCAGTGGAATAGGTGGGTGGCCACCAATATCCACCTGGACTAGTCCTCCCCCCTTAGTAATTAATGGTCTCCATTGCATTGAGTTCCCCCATCAGATGGGGAAACTTATGTTGAATTTGGCCCCGGTTGAGACACTTTCCTTGGTGCAGTAGTTGCCCTACTTTAACAACCTGATAAAGTCAGATACTCTGCTGGAGAGTGCCCTTAACCTAAGTGTCCACAATATGATCAATGGATTCATATTCCATGTAATCAAGGTTTATATCTATCGGTGTCAACTTCTCTGTTATCTCTTAATTGTCCAATAATGGTGGAAAGTATGGCAGAAGGAGGTTCACATTGAACACTAGGTGTAATTAGAGAAAGGGGGAATACTTAGGTCAAAATCATTGTCATTGATAGCCTTGGTGATGGTGTAAGGTCCATAGATAAGTGGACAAAGTTTCTAATGGGGTCATGTAAGGCACTCTTTATGCAAATGAAACCAGACCATGTCTCCCACCTAAAACTTTTGCGACACCTAGTGTTGATCATGGTGTTGCTTGTATTTAGCATTGGATTTTTATAAAATATCATATACCTGTTGGTGGATGTGTTGAATCCATTCAATAAAAAAAAAAAAAAAAATCGACCTCAGATTGAGCATGGGATGTTTCTTCCTATGTGGATGCAAGGGGAAGTGTGACATCAATGGGACCCAATGGTTGAAATCCCAACCCCACCTGAAAGGGGTTGTGTTTGGTCAAGCTATGGAGGGCTCTATTGTAGTTGTGTTGAACATAGAGGAGAATTTTATCACATGTGTGTGGATTTTTGGAGTTGTACATGTGCAAGATATGCATGATCATTATGTTGATGACCTATGTTTGGCCATCATCTTTGGGGCGGAAGGTGGTGCATTTGGTGAGCTTAGTGTCCAACAGTGACCAGAGGCTTGACCAAAATGTGCTTAGGAACCTGCTATCCCAATATGATATGATGGTTTGTGGTATCCTGAACTATACCCACACACATTAGAAGAAGAGCTTGGTAGTGGCCTCTGTTGTGGTACTCTTCTTGCGGGATGTTAGAATATCTATCTTAGAAAACCAATCAACAACCACAAAAACACAATAATTACCTTGCTTGATGTTGGACGTAAGCTTAGTTTGAGGAAATACCTATTTTTGGAAGAAGAGACCTAATTTTGGAGCACACACAACAACTGGAAAGAAAGTAGCATGCAGAAAAAGGAGGAAAAATAGAATGCAAGAGGAAAATCCATGTGTGAGGAGGAAGACAAGCCTAACCATATTAGGGTTAGGGTTTTTTATAAGGATTGTAATGTCTATAAGCCTATAAAATAGTATAAATAAGAACCTGGGAGGTCTAGGTCAGGGTTCATTTTTTGTTAAGTGGCTAAATATTGTTGATAATTGTGGTTGAAAGCTGTTGAGTTGTAGAAGAGTCAAGGAAGGTATATTTTGAGGGTTAGATCATAGGTTGAGGATCCTGGTGTGATCTAGTCCACCTCACAAAGGTTCCTTAACCTCATCAGGATTGTATGATTGAATATGTAATAAGTTTAGCACCATATTTTGCAGTAGACTAAATAAAAGAGAAGAGAAGCCAAATATTTGTGGATGTAACCCAGAAGGGAGTGAACCATGGTAAAACCTGTGTTCTAGGTGATGTTTTATTGAATGCTTATTTTCTGTTAATGGTTATTTTATGAATGAATGAATAACTAGATATATTAGCATGCAAGCATGAGGATAAATATGAATGTATCTTAGGAATACATGAATCATTAAAAAGTTGAATGCATAAAGGAAAGAAAGAATATACTCCCAAATCCCCACTCATTCCTAGACTACAAACACCTGGGTATTCCAGTCACCCATAGAGTTATCTTGGGCGAGACTTCATTGTGTGCTCTGCACGTAGCATTTCCTTATGTTTTACCAGGAGGGCCGATAGTTTTAGAGGGTTTTTTTGGAAACCTGTTCAGATCTGAACCTCGGTCAACCCAAGAAGAAGTATAAGGGAGATATAACCCAACAAATGGTTATGTTGTTGGCTCGAACTACATGGGATTGAGTGGATAGGATTCGTAGAAGAAACACTTGGAGAATGAAGTTATAGAAGGGAATGTTCAGGCCATGGAATCCAACAAAGGTGAAGATCAAAAGATGGTTGAAAATGAAAGAAATCAAGTTTGCACAAAAGGACAACAGAAACCCTAAACTAACATCGCGCAAATATCTAGATAAATATATGTTTACCGGCCTGCATGAGGTATTCTTCTATCATTTCACACATTTGTTGCAAGAGTGGTTAGTAAGGTTAAAAGAAATCCACCCTACAAATTGAATCAGACAGTTGGAGTGGAATCATGTGGAGATTGTGCAGTTACAACTAGTTGATAACAAATTTACGAGCATGGTAGATTTCTGGTTAGACAGTATTGTTGCAGGGTTTATCACCGAATTTGCAGTAAATACAGCTAAGTCTTACACTGTAGCAGAGCAGGATTTTCTAAAGGGAACTAGAGATAGGTACATCAGATCATTGTACACTTCAATCAAGATTTTATTGTATAACAACAGTGTGATGACCATGGAATCAGACAACTAAAATTCCCTGCGTGTATGGGGTAAGGGGGGAAGCACTGACAGGAGACTAAGAAATGGAGGAAGAGATGGATAAGGGAAAGAAGAATAAGTCCATGGACCCAATCATTATGGAAGAACATTAGATAAAGAAGATAATGGCAAAAGTTGGAAAAACACCCAATGGAGTACCTTACCAATATAAGATGAATAACAAGAAGAGAGCCATAGTTGATAGAGAGGGCTTGGAATGAAACGAATAAGAGGTAGAGGATATTTGGGCTATGGAGAAGATTGAGGAAATCATGTGTGCAACATATGAAAAGAAAATGGGAGGTCCAAGGGCAAGCAAAAAAGGCAGAAATCCAATCCAGATCGAAATCCAATCCAGATCATCGTCAGTGTGGAACCTACAACCCCATGTGTGACTAACACACCAAAGAGAAGACCAGTGTTTAGACAACCGAATTTCAATGGAAGAAAGACAGTAGGAAATGCATCCAAGCAAGAATTTGCAACTGGAGGACCCAGTTCAATAAGTAATAGTCAAATATCTACACCGTGTGGAGGTAGTAGTTCAACATAATTTAAAATGGCAGGATGTGATCCCACGATTAGGTTACGAGAATTTTGGGGAGAGGCGTCAAAGGACTCTGAAAAGAACTTATTCGTCTGTGAGAAGATCTGGGAAGAAAAGCAGATCACATATGAGGATGAAAAATTCGCGTAGTTATATATCGTGCTAAGAGACCATGCACTAGATTGGTAGATGAGCCTAGATGTAAACAACCCACTAGGAGTAACAAAGAATATTATAGATGTGAAAAAACTATTGATAAATGAACTTCAAAATCCCAGCTGAGCGGATCAGTATATGAATGAAATTATTGAAATCAGGAAAAAACCAGGTGAGTCTATTTGGGAGATTGATCAGAGGTTTAGTCAATTGAAAGGTAAGTTGAAATATGCAATGATTGGCATGCAACATAGGCATCTATTTGTGAACTCATTGTTACCATGTTTGAAATACCCATTAAGACGACAGAAGTTCCAAACTCAGGTGGAGGCTTTGCAAGTAGCCTTACAATTGGAAGAGAACCAATATCATCAGACATATCCAGCAATAGAGGAGTTGAAGAAGGATCTCAAGAACATAACATTTCAACTTAACCAGAATAAGGGAAAAGAGAAAAGAGAAGTTGTTTGGTGTACCACATGTAGGACAAAAGGACACCATAAGAATGAATGTCTAACTTCTGCATAGTATATGGAAACAGGGGTGCCAAATCTATTTCCAATAGGAGTACCATAGTGTGATATTTGTAAGACACATGGACATGATCCATATCATTGTCTAATGATGCAGAAGTATAAGACAGTACCCAGAAGTTCATATTGCAATTTCTGCAAGTTAGTGGGTCATGATGACAAAGATTATAGGACAATGGAGCTAATGAAGGAAATAACTTCAAATACTTATAGGGTGCAGTCAGAAATGATGATAGGACAAGACGCACCTCATTTCAACCAGGTACCAGCACCATACAATAATGTGCAGAAGCAGTATAACAATGCACAGCCACAATACAACAATGCGTAGCCACAGTATAACCATGCGTAGTATAATCAGTTACCTTAGTACAACGCACTGCGAGGAGATTGAGGTGGATATAGAAGTGAAGGACGAGGAAGATGAGGATTTGGATGAGGCAGAGGACCAATAGTGTGTCATAACTACCAACAACCATGACATTATGCAAGGGAATTTCCTCTTCCACCAGTGACATGTATGTACTAGCGCGCAGCAGATCATGACACAGAAGATTGTCTGACACTATTGGGGAAGATCCAAGAAAAAAGGAACCAGAACAACCAGAATGTCTAGTGTATTTCTGCAGAAGCCAGGGAGGATGGGAGAAACATCAATGTAGTCACTCGAGGAGGAACCAAGATAGGAACTAATGCAATAAAATAAGATCCAGCGCAACACTAGTGGGTTAAGAAGAATATTGAACCATAGTAGCATTTTGATGCATGGAAAGAAAAGGAAACAATTAAGGAGTCCAGACAGAAGTTTCTCAAGAAAAATGTTGCTTCTACATCAGCCACACAGCAAACTCAGAACTCCCCAATGTACAATATTCCCTCCTCAATGGACCATACCAACAAAGGACAACCTTTAGAACAAGTAAGTACCATAAAAAAAAACCTGCAATCCTATGTTAAGCTATTGAATGAACCATCATCTATTAAGGTTTTACAAAATATTCTAGAAATATGTAACATGGAGGAGGAAGGGAAGTTGGAACAAAAAATAGTCAATCATATCCATACTAGAATAAGGACAAGAAGAGAATCCAGATTAAATGCTAATATTGGATATTTCAATATGGGAGATATCATATTGGATTTAGGCTCTGAAGTAAATTTTTTACCTAAGAAGACATGGAAGTGTATGGGAGAACCCACAATAGGTTATTCACCTATCCATATGAAACTCGCAAATCAACACAAAGTATTACCAATTGGAAGTCTTAAAGGTGTGACAGTAGATCTGGATGGAGTGCGCACTATGATAGACTTTGAAGTAATAGAGATAGTAGATGTCACAACACCTTACCCAACATTGCTTGGACTGGATTGGGAATTTGATAACCAAGTTATAATTAACCTGAAGAGAAGGAAAATGACGTTTGAAATGGGTGAATATAAATTCATTGCACCATTGGATCCATCAGAAGGAGAAAGGTTTGTAAAACCTGTAAGTTTTAAACCTGTGAAGTAAAGCAACGCATATAGATTCTTAAGAAAAACAGAAATTAATCAATGGCTCATACACATAATACACAGAGATTTACACTGAAAACCCTTAACCGGGAGAAAACTAGCCTTGCTTGGTGTTTCACCTTGCAACTCTTTATTGTATTAATTTCACCATTCACCATACAATATATACAATGTTTTAGGTATTTTGTAGCTACCAAAACCCTAATCCCTTAATCCGGGATTAATTTAGAAAA
>JZKD02S1418712.1:0-11154 GCA_000966675.3 Picea glauca | reverse complement strand
TGCTCATTGACAACTATTAAACAATTTGTATTGATTGGATTGCATGAGTCTGATATGTTGTTGAGCCAAATTTTATTTAATATTTTAAAATATTTTTCATGTATGGTTGTTAAAGAAACTATTTTCTAATCAATTATTCATACATGAATGATCTTTTTCAGCAAAGGTATCCATGGCAAAGGTAACTGAGGGAGAGGTAATTGGAACAGGGGGCCTAGAAGGCCAAGATTTTCTATACACTTTGATGCAGACTCACAAGATTTAGGCTAGCTATTTCAAGCTAGGGTTTTTAATTGGATTGGGATAGGAGTGGTCCAACCTAGGCCTAAAATGCCTCCCATCCAAGCCCCACAGGTCCCTGGTATCCCCACGCCTCCTCATGTCTCACTGCAACCTGAAATTCCCAAAAATGAAAGATGGCAAGAGATTGTCCACTCAATAGTCTCCCAACATTGTGGCTGGCCTAAATTATCCAAGTTGCCCTTGTCCACTCACCAGTTCAGTCTTCCCATGCAATAAAAAGGTTTAAAATCGAGGCCCACCATGTCCCTGACAAAGGAAAATCCACTGCTTCCCCTTTCTCTCCCTCAAATCATGGATGATTTTAGGGGCTAAATTTTGCTCATGGGCTAATTTTCCATGGTTTTTCCAAAAATGAGATTCACTATTTTAAAAATTATTCTCCCAAATTCTATAGGATAAAATTATTTTAACTTAAAAATCGCCAAAATTTTATAAAAAATATATAAAATCCTTATAAATTTGAATATTTTTACAAAACTATCGCCAAACATTTATAGTTGGCATATGAAAGATTATTAAGATTCACCAAGGTTTCTAAATTTTAAAACAAATTCCCATCCTTAAAATCACCCCTGCCTCAAATGAATCTGGTCAATCTATGTCCTCCAACATGCATTTAAGAGATGAACTCTCTCATGTGATCAGTGATATTAGGCATAAATTCTCCACACAACCTAAGGAAAATTTAGAGAGATCAAAAGGTGACAAAAACAACAAGGGAAAGATTGCCTCCCATAGTGGGAAATATGGATTTTAAGTTTTTTTATTTATTAATTGCTGAGAACGGTTCACTTTTGAAATTTTGGACAGCACACTATTTTTGGATATACAGGTAATATATTTTGGAAATAATTTCAATTATCATTGAGATAAATTGTCAAATATGAATGTGATGATGGGAGTCACAAGGAGGGATTTTTTTTTTAATTAACCAGTTGTGTTATGATTGTTAAAAGATAAAGGGAGTCACAAGGGGTCCCACCTACTAGTTATTATTTGTTTAAAAACCCTTATTATGATGTATTACTTCCCCCCCTAACTAAACATTTTGTTGAGTTTTAATTAACTTAATTAAGGAAGTAGTTCAACTACTCCAACCAATTCTAATTTTCTTGAAGGAAAAAGGAAAGGGAGGAACAAAGGGAGAATAGAAGGAGAAACATACTAAGGTTTTCTCTTTGAGTTTTTGTTGATATAATTCAGTTTTCATTCATTCCTTAATTCATTAGAAGCCTAATTCTTTTTTATATAGCAGGGTCCTATTGTACACAACAAGATTCAGGGCTGAATTACATCATTCAAACACTTGTTTTTTAGAGGTGTTGATCTATCTTTGATAGTCTATGTAGACTTATATTCTTGTGAATTAGATTTCATGACTAAAAAAGGATATTGTGCAGAGTCGAGTGGGAAGCAATCTATGGCAAGCTTATCCATATTTTAAATTTCAATTTTTTTATTTTCTGTCAGAAGTCCTTTTGTATGTTTCATCGGGGACGTCTAAGTTTGACTTTGGCCCAAAAATTCCTTAGGAAATTTTGTAAAGAGAATGATTATTGATGAATTGGAATGAAATAAAGGATTGATTTATGTCTCATATGTTTTGATTATTGACTTGGTGTCTTTACTTTTGTCTCTATATTTATTTCAGCATCTGATGTGTTCATAAAATTATGTAAATAATGAGTTTTTCAGCAAGCTTTTATTTATAAAAAAACAGCCTAAGCACTTGTAAACAATACTCGTGAATTAGGATATCAGTTTTGATGGATATAAACATAGGGTGATATTCCCGTCTACATTTCTTTAGCCAAGAAGGATCTAAAATTGTTTGAGTAAGATCATTTCATATATTTTTCTCAAAAATGATCATGATACTATGGTATCTTAACCAATAAAGAGTAGCTCAGTTAGGATTTTTTATCCTATAGGACTAATCATCCTTGGACAGATCCCAAAGGTCTTGAAATGAAAGTTTGTTAGAGTACCTGTGCTTGTATATGCTAGTTGTGGTCAGTAGTGGTAGCTCTGTAAGGATTTTTAAAATCTTAGGCAATATTATGATTCTTGGGAAGATCTCGAAGGTCTGTTAAGGATGGTATGTCAGAGTACCACGTGGTAGCTCTGTTAGGATTTTATATCCTAGAGAATCTTATGATTCCTGGTCATATCCCTAGGGACTATCAGAGTACCATGTGGTAGCTCCGTTAGGATTTTATATCCTAGGGAATCTTATGATTCCTGGGAAGATCCCTAGGGACTATTAAAGTACCACAAAATGTTGTTACACCTACCTCATTTTGTTTCCCTATGATGATGTTGTTGCTCCAGCCTCATGCTATGATGATGTTGTTGCTCCAACCTCATGCTGTGATGATGTTGTTTCTCTAGCCAAGTGTTTTGATGATGTTGTTTCTCCAGCCTTGTGTTGTTGTTGATGTTATTTCTATATCTTTTATTCTAAATCATGTTGATGTTTCAGGTTCCAGCTCCATGCTGTGAATGATGATGATGATGCTATTCTAGCTCCATGTTGTGAATGGTGACAATGATGATATTCCATCTCCACACTGTGAATGTCGATGATACTCCAGCTCCATTCTATGAATGATAATGTTATTGATGATGAGAAAAACTTCTTATGATTTATAGATATGCTATTTAGTGTTCCATATGTTGTTGATGTTGCTTCCCTCTTTTTCTCTCGTGATGATGTTGCAGAATATCCTTATTGTTATGGGGGAGTGTTGAAATATTGTAACTGCAAAGAATATTCTACTTATTATTAAGTTATTATATTATATATCAATCCGCTTTTGTGGATTGATAAAGTCGGGACTCTTGTATGACCAAGTCCCCTTTTGTGGATTGGTCAAACCCTAATTATATGATGGTAATTGAGAAGTCGGCCCCTAGGGATAATTTAAGTGGCTTTAGCCACTAAGTGAAGAAGTCAGCCCTACTTGATGAAGATACACCACCCTAGTGCTCCTCAAATAGTATAAATAAGAGAGGCTAGCACCTCATTCACTCACTCACTCAAGTCACTCATCTAGTGCGCAAGTTTGAGGGAAGTTGTAGTTGTCGGAAGAAGGAAGAGAGAGGCACATTGCCCAGTGTTGGATATTCTCTTGTGTTTGGTATTTTATCTTGGCATTATATTTGGAATCTATATTAAGGAAGTTTTGTTGTTTTTTCTCCCCCATGAGGGTTCCCCAAGATACATTTTGTGTACCTTGTGATTGTGTATCTTTCAGTGATCCTACTTATGCTATTATTGTCTAGTAAATTGAAAATAACTTAATAGCAACTCTAAAATTTAACACAATGCACTGGTCTCTTTCCTGTGTTGGAGGAAGTGGTAGAGGAATATATTATTGTTATTTTATGCCCTCATTATATACATCAAGACATGGTAGGTTTACCCAAGTTAATTGGGTGAGACAGGTGAGATTATGGCCATGAAAAAGTTATTTCATTTGGACTGGGTGATCCATGCGCAGGGTGCATGAGAGGATATCTAGGCTCTATCGGATTGGTTCAATGAGGTTTCAAAAAAAATCATTGGTAGTGGTAACCTTCCAATTTGATGGCGGGATAGTGGCATTCTTCTTAATATTGGATTTCTTTAGATGAGGATGGTGATCAATAGAGTTGAGGTAGTGATCAATCCACATCATTGTGGGGATGTTGTGAGATACGTTGTGGAGTTATTTTCTATATGGGGAGATAATTTTTCCCTCAGGATACCCAGGATTGAGTGTAGCCATGGATTGATAGTTTCTGACTTCATTGATATACCTCGACTGAGTACGATTCATGGTAGTGGGTACCCGGGGACTGCAATGTTTCCAAATTTTATTGTTGGGATGCTTAGAGAAGGGTCTTCTAAGAATTGGATCGAGTTTACACAATTCATAATTTCTTGGCTTACCAAAGGAATTCAGGTGGATTCTTGTGTTAGCACATTGCAAATCAGTGCTATGAGCAGAGATTGTTTCACGTAATCTAGGTAGGTGTTACACACCAAATTCCCACACTTGTCAGTGTCGCGCTTATGTATCATATTATACTAAGTGTCACACTTATGTATCACATTATACTAAGTGTCCTAAGTGTCGTATGTACCTTATCAAGTGTTGTATGAACCTTACTAAGTGTTACATTCACTTTATCAAGTGTCATATGCACCTTACTAAGTGTCACATGCACTTTACTAAGTGTCACATTCACTTTATTAAGTGTCACAAACTCATGACCATGTGGGAGTTCTTGTCATGTTTCCTAGACAAGTCAAAAGATAAATATATCATTTGAAGGTCAAACTAATTTTTTTTCCTTAAGGTTTTGTCCCTATTTGAGGATCATCGCCCCCTTTCCCATACACAAGGAGTGATGAAATATGGACTATCTATCCCCTATAGTATCTTATGGAGTGATAGTATCCCTATACTAAGTGTTAAGGGAGCGATGTGTTGAATTTTTATTCAGAGCTCAAGACAATGTAGTTTATCTTCAATTTAGCATGAACTTGAACCATAAACAATGCAATGACACAATAGCTGCAGTAACCAAGATCAAAAGAAGAATATTCATGCACAAGACACAAGAATTTATCCAAAAACCCAACAACCATGTACTATATTTCCAAAAGAAGAACCTTCAGACCATAAACCTTAGCGCACACAAGAGGGTGCTCCATGACCAAGAAAGATAGCGCATAATAAGAAGTGTGCACTAAATTTCAAATCTCCACAATGTGTTATGAGAGAATGAGATATGATCCACAATGGGGATGTATATCTCTTATAAATAAATGACCTAACTCAATGAATAGACATGTCTATTGGCACAATAGGGCCAAATTTTACAACTAAATAATACAATTAGTATTTCACATAATATCAATTGTCTTTACATAATAGGGACGACTTGTACCCTTCACAATACAAATTAGGGTTTCACAATAGTATTACTATTTGAAAATATATAAAGGGTTCTCAAACACATCCTCTAGTGCTCTGCCACTAGGGACAAGTCCACATGTGCTCATCCACAAGGGACATTACTCTCAAACAAATCAACTCAACTAGATCCATAGGAGTTGAACTGGAGAGCCATCTCAAGTCAACTCGACTAAGTCCATAGGAGTATGACAAGAGACCATCTCAAGTCATCTCAATTCAGTCCATAGGATCACGAAAAGAGACCAACACAATTCATCTCAACTCAGTCCAAAGGAGTATGACTCGCCTATCACATAGGCATTCTCACAGATCATCTCAACTCAGTCTAGAGGAGTATGATCTAGAGGATGTCTCATGAAGTTGCAATCATCAACACGATGAAGAAGTTGCAACCATTCCACCTTTTTCTAAGGGAAATATTTGGGGATATATAAGTTTGTTTGTGTCAAGGATTCGATCCATATCTCTTTTCTCCATCCTAGGCACTAAATCCCAACCTCATGAGGTAAATCCTCAACCATTTTCCCAATATATCTCAAAGTTGTTATGCCTCAAACCACTATATAATGAAGTTCCTGCTTGAGTGAAAAGGGGCCAGATAATTGAGGAACATCATGCTTATGATCGTGTGAGATACAAGGGGAAAGAATGGAGATCTTGGAGGAGCTCCTACAACATCAAAATGGATTGTAAGTGCTTCATTATTTCTTTTCATTAATAAATAACTTGGCCTATTCCTTTCATGTTTAAGCGTTTAAGTGTTTACATGTCTATAGTTGTGAAAATAATTGTAAATAGATCTATTTTTACTTAACATTATAATGTGGAAGAAAGGGATCTCATATTGTTCTTTTGTAAGTCTTTTCTTACGCCTAGGAGCTTGGATATCAAGGTCAAAAGGCTAGAGCAGTGAGGAAAACCATCATAAAAAGGTGTTCCATTAATTTATCTCTTCTATCCTACTTGTTGAAATAAATATAAAAGGAAGGTGGTTACCTTTTGTTTCCCTTTTGTCTTGTATTAAAGAAGGGGTCTTGATCCAAGGGCAATTTCACCTATCTGCAGGGGGAATTCACCACAATAGAAAATTGGTGACTCCACTAGGGATCAACTATTCTATTTAATGTTTCCTTGGTATTTCCTAGCCTTTTGAAATATTTCTTGATTTATATTTTTGAATTTGATGCTTCTTCTTTGATCTCTCCCCTTCCCACATCATCATTGGGAATTTCTTTGAGCCAAACACCTAATCCCATTCAAATCTGGGTAAAACTTTGTGTTTTTCCTCCACTTTCAAGACTTCATCCCTCCCTCACAAGAGTACAAAGAGAGATAATTTCATGATCATTGCCCCTCAATATTGGTATAGGGAGTGATGGTCCCATTTTTATCACCCTATGGACATGGTAACATGGGTGATATTCCCTCTTTTGAGTGAATTTGGAACCTTTTTTTCCTCTGTTTTATCATTGTTTTGCCTCTGATATTTGCATTAGAGTCCTCTGAACTTGATTTTGGATTTGCTTGATTAAAGTTGAATAATTATCACCTTTTCTTGGCTCTTTTGAGTTTTCAAATCCGTCAAAATTGTGAAATGTGCATGAATGCCTTGGGATAACTTGATCCTTTGGTCAAAGTCCGTCTTACCTGTAGTTTGATCCTCGTCATGAAGGTTTTCAAAATTGTTTTATTTTGATTTCAAGACTTTTTAAGTGTTTCACTTGATTGATTTTGAAGTCTGCCTCATTGATTTGGGATTGCAAGTATTTTTTTGAGCATTTCTTTTTAGCTTCTTATGGTATTATTTGGAAATATTTTGATCCTTTGAGTGTCTAAATATTTGTGGTATTATTGCAACTTTCCATTAATCCATGACTCTTTCCACTCAAATTATGAGGTTACAAGAAGTGTTGTTCTCTACTTTCCATTTGTGTGTTCTTGTTTGAACTTGTGCTAGAAGCATTCTGACATTTGGATTCCTTCAGTTCTTTCTTGAGTGCATGTTTTGTTTCAATTTTTTTCTTCATAATCTATTGCCTAGACATTGAAATATTTCATTGAAAGTAAGGAGGCAGAAAAAATTGCACTTGAAATCATTTCATTTCATTAAAAAAAAAAATTAATTCTTCCATTCTAGTTAGTGGGTGGAGAATCATGTATCCTACAGTTTCTTTGACTCATATATCAAACACATTTTCCATTCAAAGAGTAGTTCATGTTTCTTGCATTGAATGTTACACTTGTTTATTTTCTTGAAACTTCTTTCTCCTTCTGTAGATAGGCTTAATTGAAACTAAAGATTGCCTTCCATTCATTTTTTATTTTGAAGTCTTCTTGGATTCAAAGTGATCACATCATAAGTTTCAATTCCATTTACCCTTTTGAGTAACAACAACCATAAAGGAACAAGCACATAATATAAAATCAATTAGACTTTTTCTTTTATAGAAAACCAACAAGTCTAGGATTTTAGGGTCTTGGTTGTAGGGTGGAGAGTAAATTCTCCAAGGCCACTAAAACAAGACCGTAGAACACTAAGGAGTGACAAAATCCAACTGTCTTATAGGAATATATAGGAACCCCCTCTAACACAGGGGATAAAAATGAGGTCGTGTGTGGAAGAGCTTCGAATATTACCTCTCCAAAGATTGACCAATTGTAGTGGAAAGAGTGTATATTGGGGGTTTTTCTTGAGTTTTACTGGTTCATTTGGTCTTGGTGCTTCATGCATATTGAATCTATTTGAGGTCCTCATGAGTATTACCGATCCACTTGTTTTAAGTCCTCTGGAAGAGCTTCATAATTTTTCACCTGCCCATACGTTAGGTATCGAATATTGATTGTACCCCCCCGGAGGCCGACTACAAGTTGGTAACCCTAGTAACCTTTCTTAGGTATCTACATAGGTGACCATGGGGGGTTTCCCACAATATTTGAGGAAAATTTTGTATCACACTTTTAGTAAACTTGGAGGGTGATCCCGTGAAGTGAGGGTTACTTTCACCAAGGAGGGTTGTTACATGGAGTTCAGGATAATTGTTTCTCATATATTTGTTGACGGCCTCATATCCCATGTCCGGAAGATCCTTACTTCCTTTTTTCCTTGTTACAAGGGATTTTGATGTAGGAGTAGCCTTGGGCTTGGGAAAATTGCATCACCCAAAAATATTTCCATTCTGCAAATAGGAAATAAGTCGAATAAGGACTGTGTTAGTGGTCCATTTTATTTAGTCACTTTGTTGTAAATTAGAACTGTTGATTACTCCTGCAACTTCTATTTCTATGCTGAAATTCATGTTGAAACACGTGCTAAAACACATGCTGAAACTCATATTGAAAATCATGTTGAAACACATGCTAAAACTCTTGTTGAAACTGCCATGTATAGAGAAATATTACAAGTGTCATGCTAAAACACACACACATAATGAAATTTTACAAGTGTCACGATATTTATTTATTTGAAACAATGTGGTCATATGCATTTGATTTTTCCAAACTGGTATGCATTCAAGATGAGTCACATAGAACTCATGGATAAAGGAAAAAATGTGACCCAAGGCCAAAAGGAAGTTGAAGAAATCCAGAAGACAGAGAGATGGTTTGAGTAACAAATCATTCTTGGAGGGAAGGGAAATCATTTCAGAGTCAAGGATGATTTTTAAAAAGAAATGGAGCATGATTTTGAATGGGGTTGTTGAACCACTAACCAAGGAAATCGTAGAAGGTGGACTGGAGAGAAATATTTCAAATTGGGTGAGCACATAGGAAGGGAGAACATAATGTTAGCCCATACATGCAGACCATTACCCTCTGGACAATTTCATAGTAGTTTTTAGCCACATGAGTAGAAATTCATGGTTGTATATTAACCGAGGTGTGATGTAATGTAAATCTTCTATTTACTTCAAATCGATAAAATAATGGTGCTTCATTTCATTTTTTCTAATGTTTTAGTTTCCAGTGCATTCCTCATTGTTTGGTAAAAGTATTTTTGTTTTGATTTCCACTATGCATTTTGTAGCAGGGTGTGTGTTGTAATTGTGTGTGTGTTGCAGTCCATTTACCTCTTCATTATGTGGTATCAGAGCCCAGTTTTTCTCTAGGATTAGCATCTAATCTGCTTCTGTGAGATAGGGTATATAATACTTGCTCATGGTGGTTACTCAACAAGAATGTCGGAAGTCAAGTTGGGTTACAGAACCATGTGAGGTATGTGGATGTTGGTGAGACACCTACAACTTGGAGGAATTCCATCGTGAAGGAGAGGAGTAGGAAGGGGAGGTGAAGGAAATCAAGAACTTGAAAATTTGAGAAGGAGAATAGAGGAATTGGAAAATCATAGGAATGGAGATGATGAAGTATACTCATATCTAGAAGAAGAAATCGAAGATGAACAGGATGGTGATGAATGAGACCTAACAAAGATACTGATTTCATATTTTAGTAACAGGGGTAGTGTAAAGGTTGAGGTTTCCTGTTATGATGGTAGTTTGAGAGTTGATGTTCTCATTGACTGGATTGGAGAGCTTGAAAGATACTTCGAGTATTAAAATGTTTAGGATCCAAATTGGGTAAGATTTGTTGTTACGAAACTAAAAGGCCATGCAACACTATGGTGGGATATGATGCATAAGGATAGAGTGAATAATCAGCTGGAGAAAATGAGAACTTGGAAGAATATGGTTACCAAGGTTAAAGAGAAATTTCTTCCTTTCGATTACCAACATAATTTGTTTCGACAAGTCCAAAACCTCAACAAAGGGAGACATTTGTTCACGAATACATTGAAGAGTTCTTTATGTTATCACTCAGAGAAGGCCTCAAGGAACCACAATTCTAATGCATTGCAAGGTATGAAAATAGGCTAAAGTATTTAATTCAGGATGAAATGAGAACACACTATTTTCGAACTATTGATGAAGCTTATCAAATTTCCCTGAAGGTAGAAGAAAATATTTAGAGGAAAACACAAGCTAGAGGTAGAGGAAGAGGTTTTAAAGGATGATGACAAGTAGGGACTGCTAAAGGAAGAAAAAAGGAAGAAGAATTTTCCAGTGGTCAAGGTGGAAGAGGAGGAATTGGAGCTGGTAGAGGCAGATGATTCATAAGAGGAAAGGGAAGATATGTAATCACTTGTTATCATTGTTGGATTACTAAGAGGGGGGGTGAATCAATAATAGAGAAATTGAATGATAATAATCTAGGTGTTATATCAATGTAGAATGATCATCCAATAGCTACAGAGTAAATAAGAAATGAACAAATGGACAATCATACACATACATAGTACACCAATGTTTCACGTGGAAACCAAAAGCGGGATAAAACCACGGAATGATTTTTATTATATGTCTTGAAGAATTACATTCATTGGAAGCATCAACTTCCTTTGTTTTCCAGCTGCAATTGGAAGGAGGCTCCAACCCCCTTGTTTCTTAGGATACAACCTGAGAGAAGATCCAACTATCCTATTCTCTGGATACAACCGGAAGGAGGCTACAACCCCCTATGTTCTCCGACTACAACCGAAAGGTGGCTACAACCACCTGTCCTTGCCCCTTCCAACCACCCTGAAGTATAAGTAGGATAATGGAACCACTAACACACTATCACTGTGAGATATATTGTTTTAAACCTGTACCAATCAACCTGTAATCAACCTGTACCATAATCAAGTGCATCAACCATGCACCAACCAGTAAAAAACTTGTACCATGAACAAGTGCATCAACCATGCACCAAAATTGTACAAAACCTGTACCATGAACAAGTGCATCAACCATGCACCAAAATTGTACAAAACCTGTACCATGAACAAGTGCATCAACCATGCACCAAACTTGTACAAAACCTGTACCATGAACTAGTGCATCAACCATGC
>JZKD02S1418701.1:0-11155 GCA_000966675.3 Picea glauca | reverse complement strand
GAACCCTGAATCTGTGAGATAATCCAATGCATGGATTGAAATGAGATCAATGGCTCACATTGACCCTCGAATCTTGGATGATGGGTTTCACCGGCCTCTAACCACCCTGCAACTCTACAAGATCCAACGACTATCGGCTATTCGACACTTCCTTCAAGAAGTGTCTCCACCATCCATTTCAGTTTCTCTTTGTCTATGCACCCTCCCAGAGATTAAACTCTATGCGACTTTCTTCGGATCCGATGGTTGTCAGCTATCCACACAAGATCTGACGACCCAGATCTCTTTCTCTTCCACTGTGCTCTCCTACCTGCACCTGGACGTAAACGTCAACGATCTTGATATTTCTTCTAGCACCGATCCTATGGTAGCTGTAGCTCCCTCTTGAGCTTCCGCTTCTTCCTTCTCCTTGGAATATTTATGAAGTATCAAAGGTCTTAGCCTTTGCTTCCTCTTGTGATCCTGCAACCTTGGTCTCGCCTACTTTCTTGGGACACTCCTCCTCCTGAGCTTCAGGACTATGAAACCTTGAAAGTTTTCCCTAACTTCTGCACTCCTTGCAGCTATCACTTTGTGCGCAAAGGCACTATTCCTAACATTGAACCTCAAAGAGGTTCTCGACCTCTGTACTCCTTGTAGAGTCTCTGCACACAAAGGTGCTATCTATCTTGAGCTTTTCTATACTCTACTCCTGTGCTTGACAAGCCTTCATATGGTTGTCTCTCACCACTTTACTCAGGTGTTGGCTTGGTGCACTCCTTGTATAGGTCTTTCTCCTCTTGAGCTTCAATTTCTCAGACCTCAATGGTCTCTACCCCTTTCTCTCCTTGAAGAGATGGAAATTCCCTCTGGCAACTTCCTACTCAAGTACTCCTTGCTGAGCCTACAAGGTGTTCAGTAACCCTGTGAAAGTCTTCCCTTGACACTTCTCTTCTCTCTGAACTCAAACAAGAGTTCCTTTTGTGCCCTCATGCACCAACTCAATGCCCACCTGGAAAAGTTTCCAGAATCCTCAGTGATTTTGTCTTCTCAATGAACTTGAAATAGAGTTCTTCTCCTAATGCATCATGTGCATTCGCTCGATGCCCTCTTGGCAGAGCCTTACAGAGTCCTTAGAAATTTTGCCTATTCTCTGTACAGTCTTACCTCCAAGGTGTTTAGCAACCTTGAGGATTCTCCCTGAGTTGGTGACTTCCTCTGGTGCACCCTCCTAGCACATATTTGCCTGAAATTCCACAGAATTCAGAAGTGCACTCCTTGCACTGGCTTACAGAACCCGCAATGTTTTGTCATGCACTGTTTGTATGAAACCACAAAGAACCTAGACCTCGAATCAAAGAACTCACAGATAGGAAAATTTTCCTATCCCTACAAATGCACATCTAACACACATCTACAGCATGTCATCAACACATAAAGACATTCATTCATGAACTCATAAACACATGAACAACAACACGTAGGAAAAAATGCTATGATTGTATTAATCTGAAGTGCCTCTTTACAATGTGAGCTCGAACTGCAACAAAGTCACGGCTTCCTCTCTTCTCTATCTGCGCTAATTTTCTAACTCTACAGATTCCAAGGATCTTTTATATGAGGGAGCTCTTTGAGCTCTTCCCTCCAAGCTACCTACTCTATTCAATTACATTGAATTATATTGAATGGGTTTTCTAGTCCGAATCGGATATAAATCCCATCCTTACAACCTATTTAAGGCGATCTTTAACTAATGCCTACTCAAAGGCATGGCTTTGGCTCTTCGGCCTTACAATCATTAATTACATTAATTCAAATTAAAAATATGAAAGTGAGAGGGATGTGCCTCTCTCCCATTGAATGTGTGCTTTAATGTGCCTAGCTGGCTGGCACATTGTTGGCTTGGAGCGATGCTCCTGCATCACTCTGATTTTTCCATCTCACATCAATGACACATCACTTGCCAACTGGATGCCATGTCACCCTGCCAACTAGATGCCACGTCATCCTACCAACTATATGCAACGTCACCTTCTTTGTCACATGTTCATTGCTCAACCTACCACGTGTATTTATGGACTTCCACCTATCACTTTGTATGGAATGCCATGTCGTCTTGTATGAACTACAGCATGTCCTCCTATGTGGTTTCCACGTGTCACATATGTCCTTCCTTTTTCCCTGTTTGGAAAAAAAATCATAACATGATATCTTCTTAATATGAAGTCTGTTTGAACTTGTTCAAGCGATGTCAGAAATATCTCATCGAGCTCTTCGTGATGGCGACCTTTGCATTGAGTTTTGAGACCTTTGAATTTTGAGGCATTATGGATCCTCCTAGATCACATAGAAGATTGGATTAGGGTGGGAAGACCCTTTCACAATTCAACGGTTCTACTCAACACATAGAATATCATATCATCTTGTATCATCAACCACTATAGATACAAGAACAAAGAACCGCGAGAAGACTTTACAAGCTAGAACAAGAGATAAGTTTTCAATAAATATTCTTTGAGAATAAAACATTTATAAAGGAGAAGGAAATGTAATGAACATTGTGTGTGTGTGTGTGTGTGTCACATCCTAATTAAAGGACGTGACCTATCAACCATTGTGATTGGTCAATGTGTATAAATTCCCTCATATGACATTGTAATAATATCATTCATTATTTTATTATTTTATCCTATATTGATTTATGTCTATTGTCCTTCTTATATTGGATATTTAGTAAATCAAATTTGTTCATTTCATATAACCTGTATCTTTTGAAACCATAGCCTAAACAAGTCCAAGTCTCAATTTTATTGATAGAAAAAAAAATGGTACACGGAAGGGTCATAAATTTGTCATTTTATAAAAGTGAATTGAGAAACCTAAATGGGACATAAGAACTAGGATACATGGAGTCATCACTAGTCAATCACATGGTTAAAGACTCATGAGGTGGTCCTTAAGTTTTGAACCATAGGAAACCATATGAACTAAGTCATCTCCCAAGGTTTTGAAATTGTAGACCATGCCACATTATTGCCCACACCCTTTGCACCTCCCCAAAGAAAAACATTTCATTCTCAGTGATAATAAAGTAACATCATATCGTATGGTACAATGTGTGCTAAGGAATTGTGTATAAAAGAAAATGATATTCATCCATCATGTGAAAAATATGCCATAAAAAGATAAATAATGCCACAATATATAATATATCATCACATAAAATATCAAGCAATAGTCTAAACATTCTATGTATTGGCACTTATATGACAACTCAAAATAATGGGAGGGGAAACTTGCAATGTTTTCTTGAAATATGAAAACAATAATTTTGGATTGATGGAATTGCAGATATCAATTGTTAACATTGCAAAACAAAGTTGTAGTAGGGGTATTTGAGGGTGTTGAATCTATTTCTGCATTAAAAATAACAATTTCAACGATCCAAAATTGCAATTTCAGAAAATATTTTATGGTTGAATTCTAGTGATTGATGGAAAATAGGAAAAGGTCAAAATCATAGAATGTTTATCATTCTTTAATGATAAACAACAATTGTCAAATATTCATAAATATTGTTGATCTAAGCATAAGGAAAGCAACTAGTAAATCAAGAAATGTTCACCAATCATGTCACCACATCAACATTAATGCAACTTATAATTAATAAGAAAACCATTGCTATAATTCCATGAAAATAAAAGCAACCATGTGGATAATTAAAAAAATCAACCCTGTATGCACATTGCCCACCTCAAAGTTCCCAAAATTTTGTGTTTAAAGTCAAAATTATACACCATCAAGTTCAAAATCTAGAGTGCCAAGTGATGGGTGCTCAAATTGACATCTTTGTAGCACCCGTCCAATGATTTTTGTACACTCTTTTTCCCATTTTCATTCCATATCAATACCTTTTTATTTCACAATGATGCATTTGTGGTCAAGGCATAATTATTCTCTCAACATGTCATTTCAATACTTATTCTTTTGCATTTTTAGGAGATTGCCACATTTTTTGCTAACAGACATATACAGGAACAAGGATGCACAAGTACCTTCCCAACACAATAGTTGCAACTCCTGAGTATGAGTTGTTGCAACTCCCTGCTCAAGCGTAACTACTACAACTTTGGGTTGCTAACACCATTGTTGTGACTCTTGTCATTGCTTCAACTCTCGTTGTTGTAGCTCTTAGTGTTGTAACTCTCAGTGCTACAACTCTTGTCATCGCTACAACTCTCAGTGTTGTGACTCTTGTTGTGATACAACTCTTGCCTCACCATTGTTGCAACTCTCACTACACGACCATTGCAACAACTCACTATTGTTGCGACTCTCACTACAAGACCGTTGTTTCAACTCTGAGATGGGTGATGTAAATCCACACCTTCCATAACAACTCATCAATCAACCACACTGTTGTCATCCAGGTATTGGCCAATCAATAAAACAACCATGTAGAAACATGATAAGTGCAATTGGGCACCAGAAGGGAATGAATGACTCAGTCACCACTTTCCATATGACTAATTTAGTCAGCATGTGCTCTATTTTTGCTTTTGGAGAACAAAATATAATAACACGAAAAAACTCGATTCTCATGGTTTCCATCAATTCTCTTGATTAATTTATGAAGAAACCATTGTGTATAAATACCCTCGCTCTCTTTGATACAGGGGATGGAGAAAAGCAAAAGAAAGTCTGTGAACAAAATTGTATTGATATGCATATTTTCCTTCAATATAAGTTTTATTTGTTCTTTTCCAAGTTATGGTGTGTTGAGAGTTTAAGTTCCCTATTGTGTTTGTAAACTAGTACCTCACTTAAGGAGGTAGACCCCGCTCCTTATCTCGATACTATTTGTATTTTCTATACTTTATGGAAGTAGTTGTAGTTGAATTTCTTTATTTCCAACAATTCCTTTAATTAACATCTTGATGTAACTCTAGTGCTTTTCATTGTTACAATTCTTGATTGTCATAACCCAATGCTAACATTGTAGGGTATTTTTTTCTAACTAATGAATGAGTAGTTGTAGCATCATTTATATATTTTCATTTATTTCCAACAATTCCTCTAATTAACACTTTGCTGCAACTCTGGTATTTTTCCATTGTTGCAACTCCTGTTGTCGCCACTCCATGCCGACATTGCAGAACCATGTACTTTGATTAACTAATGCATAATTGTAGCATCTCTTATCTGTTTTCATTTATTTTCATAAATTCCTCTATTTGACACTTTGTTGTAACTCTTGTTGTCATGACTCAGGTTGTTGCAATTCCTGTTGTTGCAACTCATATTGCTGCAATTCTTGTTGTTGCAACTCGTGTTGCTACAAATCTAAACTTACATTACAACATTTAGTTTTTTGGTTACTAATTGTTTTAATTGCAGTTTAGGATAGTTTAATTCCTTTGCTTATAGCATAGTGTGGCTTGATTTCTACAACTTGAGTTTTGTTTCATCTTAGTACATGAGACATAGCATATCTGTCACATTAATCAAGATCATTCTAATACTTGAACAAGTCATATTTGATTCTTGGGTGATTTATTTTCCTACAAGTGTGACCTTTAATTTTCCTCAAGTGTGATTTACTTTCCTACAAGAGTGATTTAATTTCTCACAAATGTGATATTTACTTTCCCACAAGTGTGATATTTACTTTACTGCAAGAGTGATTTACTTTCTCACAAGTATGATATTTACTTTTCTGCAAGTGTAATATTTACTTTCTTGCAACATGTGTTTCTACTCCTACAAGTGTGGATTTGATCGTGTAGTATAATTTGGTGACTTGATAAAACATCTTTACATATTGCCTTGTGACATTCATTTAAAATACTACAACTCAATGGAAATTACAACATCATACTTGCATATACGATGCACGATAGTTCGTAAGTTCAATACGACCTCAAATGACAATTAAATGTACAACTCTTCAATTGCTTACTAAAATAATTAGGAAGTGATTGAAAATTTCTTCATTTTTGGCATCGTTTCCAAGGATTTGTCAAAAGTATAATTGTTTTTTTGTTTCCACTTGGATTTTCATTACAGTAGATTGAGTGATACGATTTATTTTCAGCAATTTGTAGAATGTCTTTCTAATATTTTCTATGCATGGAGTTAGGGATCAACAAGGTAGATTCATTAGTTCCTCCAAAAACCCTTGTAAAAATATCAGTGCATGTCACTCTCAAGAGGGAAAGGTGTTCTGAAAATACCAAACGAGTTTTGATACCAACTTGATTTGAAATATCAACAAATTATGTTACCAATTCAACCCAAAAATCCTTAGATGTCAATTAGTTCATAAATACACAACATCTGACCATATTCGGGAAATTGAAGATTGAATTGACTATTTGAAAATTATCATGTGAATGTCTTACTTATCCCTAAAACTTCATTAACTCATGAATATAATTTGTGGAAATAATAAATGCCAAAATAGAGAGAAAAATATCGCTCTTATTAATACTCAATTGCCAAATTACAATAAAATGGTCTTTACAAATGCCAAATTATTAAGAAGCCATTAAATTTGGCTACCCCAACCCAAAAACAAAGGTCACCAATAAAATCCTCATGAAATTCTGAGAAGAATGAGTATAAACTTGGCTATATTCTGAACAGGTGCTCGGAAAGCCTTTTTTGCACATATAATGAGACTATGGGTCTCATACATGTCAAACTGGGATAATAGTTTCATAAACAACAATTTTACACAAAAATAACATCACCATTGTATTCCTCTCTAAATTCTGAGAAAACTAAGTATAAACACCCTATACCTTTCTCCAATAATTTAATGGCATGCAAAACAAAGAAAATCTAGCATAAGAACACCTCTTGCATGCAAATCGAGACAAAATTTGTACTTGGAACTAACTCCCATGAATCATGCTCCAATATGGAACGAAAACCCATGTCTTTCATTGGTCCATAGATAGGTTTAAATAGGCTAAAATCATCCTAAACCAACAACAAAAATTTTGGGCAAAATTTGTTGAAATATAAATATAATATTGATTTTTTGTTATAGCAAATAATTAGTGTGGAATGTTGGTTAGGTGGATAAGGTTAATACTAAGGAATATTTTGTATTCCATGGGAGGTCGAGGTTTTTATTCCCTTCGACTCCCAAAACAAATTTTCTTCTCCCTTGGCCAAATTTGGCCAATCGAAGAGTGCCACATGGCACTCTCTGATTGGTCCACTTGTCTATCTATTTCAACACCCTGCCATGTCACTGCCCAGTCACCTACCATGTCATCATCTAGTCACCTACCACCTATACCTTCCATGTCAGCATCCAGTCACCTACCACTTGTCCATGCCACACAGATGACACATGGCACATTTTTATTAGTCCACATGGACCCCTAAAAATGCCAAAAATGAGTAACACGTGGTAGCCTCTAATGTTGACATGTCATCTTGCTGAAATCATCATGAAATCATATGTCAGTTGTATGGACCTATACAGACATGCCATGTCGCATCCCTCTTTGAATTTTGACCTGTTTGACCAAATATTTGACCAACCATAAATTCTTCATACGAACTTCGTTTGAGGCGATTTTTGCATCATTGGAAAGATATCTCCAAGCTCTACACAATGAAGTAGTTTTTAATAGAATTTGATAAATTCAAATTTTGAGCATTTTGGATCCTCTTGGATCAAAAGGATCCCAGTCATCCAAACTATTTTACACCTATAGCAAGTTCCCTTGCCAAAAGGAGACCTCGGTCCTCCATTCAGGAATCAGAGACTATACAAGTTTCTATGAAAACAAAAATTAAATATTCAGAAGATCTTATCAATGAACATTACCACTCCAGGGAGTTCATCTTTTAGAAATCACCCTTAAGAGTAGAACACAACCCTCAGAGGATGATGGCACACAAATATTTCAAGGAAGAAACCTTTTCCTTCATATTTTCGATTAGAGGATCAAATGAAGAGACCAAAATGAAGAATATCCCTCATTCAACCTTGTCGAATTTTCATGGTCTATCTAAGAAGACCCCGACATCTTCCTCTTTGAATTTGACGTGCTTTACATAATTTATGATTACATGTTGGATGCCTAGAAATTTAAAATCTTCCCTGCCACACTCAAGAACATTGAACTATGTTGGTTCATGGGCCTTGGTAGGGACAACATCCTTACATGGGACCAAATGACGCAAAAATTCCTTGAGAAGTACCAAGATTATTCTGAGGACTAAGAAAGGAGGGATGAATTTTTTAGAATGACACAACAAGAAGATGAGAAACTTGAGGATTATGTCAAAATATTCAACTATAATTTGCAGAGGTCAAGACAAGGAGATTTGGCTCCAGAGACACGATGTGTCTTATTCTCGAGAGGAAACAGAGATGACTGCATCAAACTCCTCAACCTGATGGGAGAAGGAGATATCTCCCAGCAATATTATGATGCCATATTATAACTTTGTCTCAAATATTCTAGAGGTACTTCAAAAACAAGAAAAGGACCAAGAGTTTTATTGAAAACAACTAGCAAGACTGCTAGAAGTGGAGTTACAAGAGAAAAAATTGGGAATATGTTAGAGGATTTCAAGACTAATATACTTAGTTCCTTAATCTCCCAATTGAACACACTACAAACAAAGAAGAAGCGGGAGGAAGTTGAGCTTTCTTTGGCCATCTTTTGCCAAAAATGTAGAAGAAAACACCCACTGAGGGAATTCCCATTAGATCAAATTGAGGTTTTCAGAATATGCAGTGAAGACCATGCTACTACCAACTATCCATCCCTACTAGGATTGAAAGTTGTCTATCATAAAATTGAGGAACCAGAGCAGCTATGCTTTGTTTCTCATAAACGACCATGGCAACCAAACCTCAAGGTATGGTTCAAGACTAGTCTCAATATTTTAATACATATTGGACTAACCATTCCATGCAGTATACTTCTCATCTATGGTGTCTTCCAGCACAATCATGGATGGCTCCTCCTCCTCCAAGCTAATTTTGTAAAAAGGGGTGGATAAATCCCACTTAAGGAGGCCCTCAACATGCCATAACAGATCCACCCATGCAACTTCTTCCCCCTCAATAGATGAAAGCATCCACATCAGCCTCACATTGACCATAATTACCCGCACAACCTATCCCTAACCCAAATAATCGGAGGCCAACCCAGCTAGCACAATCTTTCGTACTTTCCACCTACCCTACATATTCCATCTCTTCCTTAGGTTGTCATGATATCTATCTTCATTCTGGGAAGACACTAACCAAGGACACACCTCATGTTCGTATTGAATATTTGAATGAGGATGTCCAAAATGAAGAACCAGAGCAGGAACAATCTCATAAACCTTTGGAAGTCGATCATGACCAACTTAAACTCCAAAAACCAACCTATCCAGAAATACTAAACCAAAAAAAACATGTTACTCAGCCCGAGTTTGACTTCTTGGGGGAACTCAAGAATGTGTGTGTTAAAATATCATTGTTCCAAGCCATCAAATATGTTCCTATCTATTCTAAAGTGGTACAAGAACTTTGTTTAAGGAAATTTGATAGAAAAAGGAAGTATCCCCAAACTATCCATGTTATGGGCCATTTGTTAGACTTAATTATGGGGGGAGTTATTGCATCCAAATACTCTGACCCTGGTAGCCCGGTAGTTAATGTGTAGAATAATAATACACTCATCACCAACAGATTAATTGACCTTGGTGTTTTCATTAAAGACTCGTGAGGTGGTCCTTAATTTTTGAAGTACAGGAGACCATATGAAGTAACTCTCCTCCCAAGGTTTTGAAACTATAGACCATGTCACATTATTTCCCATACCCCTTGCACCTCCCCAAAGAAAAACTTTTTATTCTTGGTGATAGAAAAGTAATATCATATTGTATGGTACAATGTGTGTTAAGTGACCATGTATAAAAGAAAATGATATTTATCCATCATGTGAAAAATAATTGGATAACATAAAAAGATAAATGATGCCACAATATATGAGATATCATCACATAAAATGTAATGCTTGTCTCCATGTCTCAGTAAAATGCCATCTTTTTTTACGTGATTAGAAAATGACATAAATGATTATACAAGGAATCTAATATGACAATTAAATTTAAATCAAAATAACATTAAGTAACATAAGGTATAATTGAAATTTCACTTTTCTTAACAACAATTCTTTCTAATACCTGTAGGGGTTAGGATCTTAAAGACACATAAGCAGTACTCATAATCCTGGATTCTTCCAATTTATTTTTACCATTTAAGGTCTCAAGACTGGTAGTTGTTCCAAGGAAATTACAATATATTTACAATATATTTCTAAATAATCAAGAGCTATATTACTTCACGAGAACATATAACTGCATAAAAGTTCATCATTTTCAACTAATTAATTTGGAAAAGTTATAATGAGAATTACACCAATATATTCTAAATTTTGTAAGATTTTTTTCATATAGTAATATTCATTTATTTTGTAATTAACTCATTTTTGTAGTTCACTATCAATCTTACGCAAGAACGTAAAAACAATTTTCAATGTTAAACATCACTAAAAAAAAAATGTTTATCGGGGAAATCAACAACTAGTCGGGCATGTGGTCGTATTATCTGATTTCTACCACTATAACCCCAGGCATGACAATGCATCTCCCCACGCAATGTTAGACGTTAAATTTACACACTTTCATAATATGTCACATGTGTTGAAAATGTCATGTTCTAAGTGTCACAACTGGCGCAAACATCACATTGTAAGTGTCACAAGTGTTGTAAGTGTCATACCCAAATTGTCGCAAGTGTCATAACATGATTTATACAATTTTAGTAAGTGTCACAAATCAATTGAAACCATAAAAACACTTGCCACAAACCCTAAATCATGTTGGAAGGAAAAGCCCCATTAATTTGTAGTTGAAACATATCTTTTTCCCTGGGGTTATAGTGGTAGAAATCAGATTTTGACCATTCTTTGGACATTTAAGAATATTGGTGCTCCCCTGCCTATGCTCAGGGAGCGTTGGTGCTCCCTCCACCATGTTGGTTGAGGAAATCAAGGTGAATCCTAGCTTCTTCTACGGGATAGCTCGAAATTTTAGGGGTTTGTTTGGCTCAAATTGATCCAAAAATGAAGGTATTAGCAATATATCGCAA
>JZKD02S1418690.1:0-11155 GCA_000966675.3 Picea glauca | reverse complement strand
GGTCTTCTTACATCCGCCTTATTCTATTTTATTGAAAGGTCTTATTAATATTGACCTTTATTACATCCGAATACATTGATCTACCTATGTGCGGGTTAGGACCTTAACAAACTCTATCACCTAGCTAGTCTGGTAGTTTAACTTTCTCCCTCTCTCACTCACTCAAAGTAAGTAGTTGCCTCCACCCTTCTTTTCCTGGGCTCCGCAGGACACCTCAAGGTTCTATTTGGCCCGTAAACTCTTATTTTACTGAAGTTTAAATTAGGTAAGGGGGATTCTCCCCATACCATAACTAAAATGCATTGAGCTTTAATGGAATGGACAAGTGGCAGGGCATTGGTATGGGGCGTTGTGTGTTCGAGCAGCTTGCACATATGAATGACAAATATATTGATTGAAGCATCCATGATAATATGTGTGAAGGCAGTTTCAAGTGAGGGATGGCTCTGGCAAAGAACTTCACTTCTTTTTCAGAAAGGGTGATTCAGAGGTGCTCCGTGGGAGTTTTGAGGTATTGTCTCGGGGTGCTTGTGGGTCGATTGTTACTGGGGTCGAGTGTTCATTGGTTTAGATCTTCACTCAATGGTGGATTCGAATTTGACTTTGACGAGGCCTCCCATGGTCTCCATGTTTATTTCCTCTGTAGTAGACTGTGTAAGAATTTAAGATTTTGTCGTTTTGTGTTTAAACTTTGAAGATTTTCTCCTCGTCTATGTTATTGTCAAAAATGGAATTGGGGTTGTTGGTGGGGTGTGGTTTGGAAACCCTATTTGTCAGTGTCGAGTAAGGATGAATCCCAAGTGGAGTTAGATAAAATGAATTATTTGATGGCACAAAAAAATTGTTGGGGCGAACATCATGCCACTTCAACACATCTTGGCAAAATTGGTGGAATTGGAGGAAGCGGTTGCAAACATATTGAATTTCCTTAGGGCTCAAGTACAACGAATTGATGGTTTGGAAATAGAGTGTCAATACCTCAAGTATGTGGTTCTTTCTCATCATTCACATTTGACTACAATTAATCAGGCTTCAACAATGTCTCGCCTCAGAGGAATTTGAAATAAAAAATTTGGGGGTTGTGATACATTGCCAATGGATGTCGAAAAAAACTCTCCACCACTCAGTGGAGAGCACGAGGTCCAAGATAATGAATCTATACATCATTAAATGTTTTTCAAAATATATTTTTTAGCTAGGTCAATATGTTAAAAAAGTAAGTATGTAGTCGGTTTGTATGGAGATATCTTAGGGAGATGTTTGTGCTTTGTAATATGCTAGTAGTAATAGGGAAATCTTCAGGCCTTAACCTATTTTTAAACTAATTTTGACTCTATGTTCGCAAAAAATATAAAGTGCAAGGAAACACACCATTCCATAATCTGCCTCACATCCTTACTCCTTGTCCACTATCCTTCTCTTGCATTCATGAAACTTTGAAAAAATCATTTTTGAAAAATAAGGCGAGTTTTCTATGTATCAATGCCTTAAGCTGCAGTTTTCTATAGGAGTAGGCTAATTCGGGAGCAATCTTCCCTCCCGAGTGTTTTTTCCAGCGGGTCCTCCAGCTGTGCAGTTTTAAATTGCTGTGCAGTTTTAAATTTCTGGCCAATCCAGAACTCTGGTCGATTTTATGAGCATCTAGGTTGGTTTAAAATGGGGCAAAACCCCCGGGGTAAGGTCTTGAAATGCATGAAACTTTGATCGTGGGAAACTCAGGCTACCCCTGAAAACTTAGCCTGATTCAGGCCCAATTTCTGACCTGAAAAGCGGGTTTGTTTGCTACATGTTTAGCCTACTTTGTTTTCTACATGTTTTTCTATATGTTAATTGTATTCTGACATCTATTTTATAGGGCGTTGGCTAAACGTTCTATTTTTTGGGTTTTCTGGCAGGAATTGGCTGGAATCCGGCGATGTAAATTTGGACAAAATCTCTATTTTATGTTGTTTAAATTGTTTTCTGAATGCATAAATGGATTCAGCCTACTGAAAAACACCTGGGGCACTCGGATTATACAAACTTAGCCTCTCAAATCTGCAGATCCAACCATTCATCACCGGATTTCGGACAAAATCAAACGGAAAAAATGACCAAAAAACCCCACAAAAGTAAAACGTTTAGAGCACTGCATTTTATAGTGTCTGTATATGCACAATGAACAACTGTCAAGTCGACTACATATTTAGTAATGTAACCTGCTCCTTCACTGTGTATACAGTGTGAAATGTATATTATCCATTTATAGATACAGTAAATGCTCCAAAGTTTAATATAAGAAAGCACCTGAAAAACTATTCATTTACTGCAGTGAATAAACGCTGCAAAGCTTGATACAAACGACAACACAAAAAAATACGACTCTGAACGTATGACGTGTCAACAACGTCTTAGAACCTGGTGTCTGCCGTAGGGCACTGTAAAGAACGCAGTACTAAAGGCTGAGAAACCAAAAAAATGTTACGTAAACTAACCCAACCGATTATATATAGAAATTATATATTTTTTTAACATCTGATCGGTCTTGTCCAGGCATGAAAGAGCTGTTGTTTTCATGATATTCTCAACTGTTACGCTATCAATTGCAGAGAGACAGAGAAGGAATTATATAGAGACAGCAAACGCAGTGCTCGACACACAACAGCACAGCAGAGTAGATAGCAGACGTGAGAAGCCAACAGATGCATGCATTGGAAACAGATCCTGCCTTCCTTTCTTTGTTTTCTGTGAGTTGCAGGAAAGGAATAAGATATTAAAACTGCAATTACTGATGGCCCACTGTCTCGGTTTTCATAGCATTGAATGAGTTCGAATCCCAATGATGCCGTTATGATTGTGCGGGTAAACCTAATAAAAGTTTGAAAATTTGGAGTCCTTTTCTCAGCATTTACGACACCATTAATTATTTTAATTTTATTTTTCAAATTTAATAAAACTTTTCCTTGATTCATAGAATTCTGTCATAATTTTTAAAACTCATTTAAAACAAACTTAAATCTTTAGAATTAATAAAAAAAAACTTTATCTAATTAAAAAATACATTTATAGAATTATTAATAAAAGTGAAGTGATGCCATAGAGTGCCATGGAATATGTATACTTGCTGCTTGTAAAATAGAGGTGCTTTGTACAATTACCAATGAGAAAAAATAATTGGGTTAGCGTTGAAGATGTTGAGAAGAAGTATGAGGTTTATTCTTGGAAATGCAAACTACTCCAACTCTCACCTATGGTAAAAAACATGTGTGTCGATTTGTAAGGGGAGCTAAAAAATCAAGATAACTCATGTGGTGGAAGACTATTAGGGAACAACAATTGAATGTTTTTGGAACTAGGTGAAGTTGCTTTATACTTAGGAAATGGAATACTAAAGGTATGTAGGGGGATAATGGTCCTACCATGTAATGAGAAAAAGAGAACTCATTGATAAATACATACACACATGAAACCAAATACCTAAAGTGAACATACCTAATAGTAATAAATTTGACAAAGGAATTGGAATCAAGCAAGAGTGGTAATTGTGAGCCATCATACATGTTAAATGGATGGAGAGATAGGGGATCCTAGGGAAGTTGTTCGGAAAACTGAATGGATCACCATTATGAAGATTGAAAGATGGTCATCCTCACAATGTAAATGGTTAAAAAATCAGAACTTCTAAGCTCACTCACAGGCTCGAGGAACTTGGTGACAGGATCATAAGAAAGGAGTGTGGTCCATCATGCCACACTATTTGTACTAGTGCTAATTTGGACGTGAGCTATATGGAGCCCACAACATTCTATAGTGAGTTGTGCATGCATCTGTGAATGGATTTCGATAGCGAGAGAGCCAGGTAAAGCGTCTTGACTCATGCTTGTCATTTATGTATTTAATGTTTTTATTATGGTAGTGAAAAGGATCGTATGACCCCTTTTTGAAGGAAGTCGTTGATCCAGATTTATGAACAAAACGAAATGAAAACATAGATCTATAATATTAACACAAAGATACACTAAAACTTGACTTCTATTAAATAAGAAATATGTTGAAATTGTACAAATGCAAACTGAAACAAGCTTGTTAGAATGGTGGCAGCTTATCTCTGAGAAGAGATGTGACGGCTATGCTCATTCGCAAGAAGATGAGTACAATGAGGCTCCAGAGGCCTTTTTACATCAAACTTGAATGCCAAAACCCTAGACATCCAAAAACCTAACCCTAGGAGATGAAGCGCAAAAAGTTGCGTGGGCCCTGTTGGGGTAAGTTGGTACATCAACTTTCTGGGGTCGTAACACTGTGGAGGACCCAAAAAATGTTGTTTAGGGCCTCAAAACGACCCAGAAAGTTTAGGACCCAAAAAGCTAGAAAAAAACTGCCAAGATATAAAAAAAGTAACTACCAAGATGAAAGTTGTATGTGAGCCAACTGGAAGAGGTGGGTGGCCACCGATATCCACCTGGATCAATCCTCACTCCTTAGGAGGCAATGGTCTCCATTGCGTTGAGTTCCCCCATCAGATGAGGAAACTTTTGTTGAATTTGGCCCCAGATGAGACACTTGCCTTAGTGCATGACCTGCCTTGCTTTTACAATCCGATAAACCTGAATTTTTTGTTGGTGAGTGCCCTTGACCTGTGTGTCCATGATCTGATCAGTGGATGCTTGTTCCATGCAATCAAAGTTGAGCCCTGTCGATGTCAACTATTATGCTATCTCTAAGTTGTCCAATAAGGGTGGAAAGTATGGCCGAAGGAGGTCCACATTAAACACTGGATGCAAGCCAAGGAAGGGGGGAATGTTAAGCTCAAAAGAATTGTCACCCAAAACCTTGGTGATGGTGTAAGGGCCATAGTGGAGTGGACGAAGCTTCCAATGCGGTCTTGTAAGGATCTTTCTACAAGTGAAACCAAACTTTATCTCCCACCTGAAACTTTTGTGGCACTCAGTGTTGATCATGGTGCTGCTTGTACTTGGCATTGGACTTCTGCAAAATATCCTGAACCTATTGGTGGATGTGTTGGATTCACTCAATGAACTGAGTGGATTTGTCAGCTTCGTTTTGCGCATGGGATGATTTTTCCTATGTGGATGCAAGGGGTAGTGCAACATCCATGGGACCCAATGGTTGAAATCCCAACCCCACATGAAAGGGGATGTGATCGGTTAAGCAATGCATGGCTCTGTTGTAACCGTGTTGAACATAGGGGAGACTCTCATCTCATGTTCGGATGATTGAAATTGTACATGCGCAAAATATGCACGATCATCCTGTTGACGACCTTGGTTTGGCCATCCGTTTGGGGGTGGAAGGCCGTGGATTTGGTGAACTTGGTGTCCAGTCGTGACCAGAGGCCTGAACAGAATGTGTTGAGGAACCGATTGTCCCAATCATAAATGATGGTTTGTGGTATCCCAAAATGTACCCACACTCGTTCGAAGAAGAGCTTGGTAGTGGCCTCTACTGTGATGCTCTTCCTACAGGTGACCAAAATAGCCATCTTGGAAAATCGATCAACAACCATGAAAACATAGTCATTTCCCTGCTTGGTTGAAGGAAGGTCCGACATGTAGTCCATCGATATGAATTCCTAGGGCTTGTCGGGAGTAGGTAGAGGGGTGTCCATGCCTTGTTTCTTAATGGTCGGTTTGGTAATGGAGCAGGTCGTGTAGGACCTGATATACCTGCTAACATCCTGTCAGAGTTTTGACCAATAGAAACATTGCTGCAACATTGCCACTGTCTTCTCTACGCCGAAGTGTCCTACCTCCCAACTGTAGTGAGATTCCCAAATCATATTTGCTTTCTCGCTTGATGGAACACATAGATGGCCCATATGGCACAACAACCCATCCTGCAATGAAAATCAATGACAACTATGTCTGTGCCCAACATCTAGTAGGTAGTGGAGAAGTCAGGATCTCGCTCGTAGATTTGGGGCCATCCAGAGGTCTCATGTCCGCAGGAGTGGAGCATCGTGGTTATTGTGGCAACTGGAGGTCAACTAAGGAAATCATCAATGCGGTTTGTGCTCCCTGTCTTATATGTGATGTTGAGATGGAAATGCTGCAAGTATGTGGACCAATTATAATGGCGATCATTCACAAATTTTCCTTGTGTCTGCATGAACTGCAGAGGCTTATGATCAGTATGGATGACTATCTCCTTCCCAAGATTGTAATGCCTCCACTAGTGGCAGGATTATACAATGGAGTACATTTCTTTGTCATAAGTGGGGTACTTACAGACAATATATGATAGTGTCTCACTATGATATGCCAAGATATGTCCATGTTGAGTGAGAATTGTGCCCACAACATAGCCTTAAGCATCTGTCTCAATATCAAATGGTTGTTGTAGGTCAGGAAATGAGAGCACTGGGGCTAAGCACAAGCGCTGCATCAAATCATCGAACGATTTTTGTTGTGACTGACGCCACATGAATTTTTCCTTGGCACCGCTCCTGGTCACTTGGCTAAGGGCCCATGCAATGTGGGAGAATACCAACACGAACCTGCAATAGAAATTGTAAAGGTCTAAGAATCTCCGAAGCTCAATGAGTGTGTTTGGGGCTGGCCAATCATGGATGACTTGGATCTTGGCTGGATCGACATGCACCCCATGCTCATCAACAATTATCCTAAGTATTGGACCTTGTTCATACCGAAGGATAATTTTTCCAAATTTCTATATAGCTTTTGTTTCCACAGAGTGTGCAGAACTTGCTGAATGTACTACAAGTGTTCCACCCAATTCTTGCTGAAGATGAGGATGTCATCCAAATACACCACCACAAAAGAATTGGTGAAAGGCCAAAATATATCATCCATCAGCCTCATGAAATTTGTTGGGGCATTTGTCAAGCCAAAGGGCATGACCAACCATTCAAAAAGACCTTCTTTGGACTTAAAGGTTGTCTTCCATACATCGGTTTGCTCTATTGGGACTTGGTGGTAGCCGGAATTTGAATCAATTTTACTGAAGTATTTTTCCCCCTTGAGCTGGTCAGGGAGATATTCAATTTGGGGAATTGGGTATTGATTCGTGACTGTGATTTTATTTCGGGCCCGATAATCAATGCATAGTCGCCAAGACCCATCTTTCTTCTACATAAGCACGATTGGGCTTCCACAAGGTGATGAGGTTGGGCAGATGTGCCCCTTTTCGAGCAGCTCTTGGATTTGACATTTGATTTCTTCATTTTCTAATAGAGAGAGGTGATAGACTGGCCTATTGGGTAGAGGTGAGTCGAGGGTCATATCAATTGAGTGCTTGAACTGACACTGTAGAGTTACCCCAGTGGGTGAGGAGAAGATGTCTTTATATTCCTCCACGACCTTATTCACTTGCTTATGCTAAATGGAGAGACCTGTCGTAGAGGCCATGGATGTGGCTATTAACTTCTGGTCACTTTGAGCGTGAATCATGAAGAAGACAAACTTCTCAATCTAAGAGATGACATTCCTACATTGCTTGGCAGAGATCAAGGAAATTGCGGTAGATGGGACTACCTCTGTTATCCTGTATAATTTCCTTTCTAAAGTAATAATAACACTACGGGGCCTAGACTCATATACAACATGAAGTCTCAATAAATAAGGTTGGCCCAAAAGAACATCACAAACTTCAAGGGAGGCGATATCACACAATACTTGATCTTTGAAGGGCTTGATTTCGTAGGTCATGCGACATTGTTGGCTGACACAAAGATCACTCCCTTGGCGGATCCCTCCGATGGTGTAAGACTGCCGGTGTGGTGATGTCGACAAAGCCAACTGCATGTCAACCTGTGTTGAGATGAGGTTCTTCTAGATACCACTATCAACGATGAAATGCAATAGAGTACCCTTCACCCACATCTGTGAATGAAGGAGGCACTCACCTTCATCTGGTTCATCAGGTTTGCTGGGCTGGACCTTGGTGGTGGTAGCAACGATGACACTTGGTTTTTCATCAATGATCCATCTCCCTTTTTCTGGTTCTGACTTAGATTCAGATCCTCCAATTGATTTAGAGGCTTTCACCTCGACCACCAATGACTTCTTTGAGTGATATTCGGCGGTGTTATTCCAGGGGCTCTTATGAAACTTGCACCATTTCCCATTGTCTTTCTTTGTCTTCCCATTTTCATTATTTTTTTGTGGTTTGGACTAGTTGTATTGAGGTTGTCCATCCTTTTCTTCCCTTTGTTCTGTGGGTTGGGACTTCCTTTGCCTTGCTTCTACTATGAGGGGTTTGCAAACCCAAATTGTCGCATCTTCTGTTTAAGTTTCTGCTTGATTTTGACAACATATCTATAGGTCCCGCCCAAGGACGAAATGTATAGAAAGTCCATTTTTGTCTAGATGTATCTATGCATACCGTCATAGTACTTGAGCACTAGATGTCACTCATAGTATTTGATACCCATATTGGTGTGCAAGGTATGGGAGACATTGGTGAACTACGACACTGTTTGGTCCCTTTCCTGCCGTAGTGTGGTCCATCTTGTATATAAGTCATCATAACTTATAACATGTTAGTATTGTTCCTTAATAGAATCCTTGAAGGAACCCCAAGTGGGTGCAACTACAAATAATGTAGATCCCCATGTTCATGAGAGGGATTCCTCAAGCAATATTTTAAAGGGATATCCTTCCCCATCATATCTTTTTTCTTCCCTCATGGGTGGTGGTTGGGTTCGGCGAGGCCAATCTTGCAAGGGCTAAACTGGTTCGAGTCCCAACTACTTATACCCTGACCTCGTTGGGGACATGCACAAAGAAACAAATGAAGCATAGACCATTATGATACCACTGATCCATATTTATGAGAAGAATGAAATGAAAACACAAATATATAATATTAACATAGAGATACATTCAATAATAATAGAGATATAGTAAAACTTGACTTCTATTAAATAAGAAATATGCTGAAACTATAAAAATGCAGACTGAAACAAGATTGCTAGAATGGCGATAACTTATCTTTGAGAAGAGATGTGATGGATAATCTCATTCAAAATAATATGAGTACAATGAGGATTTGAAGACCATTTTACATCAAAAATGAATGCCAAAACCCTAGACATCCAAAACCTAACCCTAGGAGATGAAGCACCAAAAGTCATGTGGGCCTCGTTGGGGTAAGTTGGTACATCAACTTCTCGGGGTCATAAATTTTGCATACTATCTTCGGTTTAGGCGCACAATATTCTGTTGGAAAGGTATATCCGAGGAATACATGTTATGCCATCACACTATGAATTTGTTTACAATGTGACTATGGCGGGCCCAAAAAACCCCTATTTAGGCCTCAAAACGACTCCAAAAGTTTAGGACCCGAAAAGATAAAAAACAATTGCTAAGATAAAAAAGCGTAACTTCCAAGATGAAAGCTATATGTGAACCAGCTGGAAGAGGTGGGTGGCCACTGATATCCACGTGGATCAATGGTGCACTCTACATGGGTGATCACAAGGTATTCACACAACTTTGTTCACCTATGTTCTGGCTAATCACATAGGACTATGTGATGGTTGGAAGAAAAATCATGTTTTGCTTTGTGCAACTATTATCCAATTAGTTGCACATTCAATGCAACTAATTAGGTAATTCTCACGTTATCACACCCAATTTCTAAGGGTATGGATATTAGTATTTTTTCTTTTCTCAACTATCTTAAATCCTCTCTTTTCCAGTCCAACGTCTTTTTCTCGTCAAGAGCTTCCCAACAGTGGAAATTTCGCTCAAAACTGAGCTCTAGATCAAAATTTATGGCCTTCCAAAGTTATTGTTTTTTTTACCTCTATAACACTGACACCTAGCATCCATGTGACACCTTTTCACACTTTCCATATGACATGGAGACAACATAGCACCTATGTGTTGCTTATCAATCCTGCCACAAGGAGATTCTGATCCAAGCAGGCATGTGATTGTTATCGCTCATAATCTCTTATAGTACCATCATCAATCACTTCCGATGGATACGATATCAAAGAATATTCCCCTTTGATGCCATATGTTCAGAGCTAGAACGGCTTGAGAAGTTTCACTACTCCGAAATCAAGCTATCAAGGAATATTCTCCTCTCCTTGATGGACGACATAGAAGCAAGTCACAATATCCCGAGAGACAATTGAGATCTATTATGGGTCTAAGTTTATCCAACCTCATTTTACCACACTCAAGTCATCCACTAATGGATGAGTGACACATGTTGCTCTAAATTCACCCTGGTTGTCCCATTGGCGTGTCACGTAATCCATGACTTTAACATTGCATTTCTTGACTTAGACGAGACTCATGACAGATCAATGACTATCATGCCAAAGTTCCATACCCCAACCTACGGTCAATATTTTCTCTCTATCGGACTCACATTCTCAGGCCATCGGAGGATTACTCTGAATTCTTTGAAGTTGTACTCCGAAAAATATTCAACGTTGAGCCATCTTGATTGGCACTCAACCTAGTATCCTAATCAACTGATGACACACGTCTTCACACTAACGCTCCCGGTCAACTCTCACCCTTTTGACTTAGTAAGTGGGACCCATAATGATCAACGATTAAGGATTCATCCCTCCCACTTCTAGATCTATGGTTCACACTGGCTTGACTTCGGGGTCTTTCCTTCATGGTTATTCTCACGGCACATAAAATTTACTTCTGGAAGCCTCACTCAGAAAGGTTGGTTTTAGAGTCTCCCATTTGGAGTCTTTCCAATGACATTCAATGGATCTCTCTGACATGGTAACTTTGAATAACCCACCAATCAACGATCATGATCTCTTCATATCGATGGTTGTTGTTCTCCGCTGACCAACACAAGGTTTACAGAATCATAACTGTTCTCTCTAAGGACTTAGCCATTTTTTGAGTTCTGCAAGACTTCGATTTTGACTTTCAAGAAATTGAAACGATTATGCGGCCTTTAAAAAATGTCAAATTAAGGTTAAATCCTCACATGATTTGTATGTTTTCTGCACAGGGAACATATAGAGTATTCGAGCATGTAGCCATTTGTATTTATTTATTTTTAAGATTTAACTAGGAAATAGTAAACATTATAACATAGCTCATCTTATAGCATTCAAAATCATAGGCTTAAGTATACTAAATTTCTCTTAAATTTAGATATTCATATGTGTTATCATACATTTTTTCCATTCATGAGAATTCACATA
>JZKD02S1418679.1:0-11155 GCA_000966675.3 Picea glauca | reverse complement strand
AGTTGGTTAAAGAGTTTAAATGTGCAAATCTGAATTTGTCAAGAAGAAGTAATTTTGTTTACAACTTTCTGTTTGTTTTCTTCTTCGTCTCCCAAATACATCACTAGCTTCATTTCCACTTCCTTTGACTTAAGACAAGCCACAAAAATTAATGATTAATTAAAATCAACTAGACTTTATGTTTGTAGGGTCCATCGACTAGTCTAGGCCAGAGCCTTGATTTAGGATTGGAGAGGAAACTCTTCGAGGCTACAAAAACAAACATAAGAATTTGTGCTAGGGAGTGCTAAAAATTCCAGTATCGTGAAATTTATCTGGGACCCCCCTCTAACATAGGGGCTAAACATGAGGTCGTGTGCGGAAAGGTATCAGAGATAACCCCTCTAAAGCCAGACCAAGCGTAGTGGGGAATGCATATAGAGCGATTATCTTGGGATTTCATTGATCGCATTTTCCATGGAGCTTCATGGGTCTCGAATCCATTCAGGGTCCTTAGTTTTCTTCCAAAACACTTTCTTTCGATACCATTGATAGGTTTCGGGCTTGATGCCCTGCTCATTGCAGTCCACCCGACTATCAATTGTACCTGCCTGGTGATTGTTTACGCACTGGCAACCTAGTTGCATTTATTTTAGAGACTTACACAGGTGACTATGGGGGTATACCGTGGTACCTAGGATAGACATCGGGTCACTCTTTGTAGAGTATACCTGGAGGTCTCTTCCGTATTCAATTTTCACTTGCACCGGTAAGTTTCTCTAGTGTTGGCTGGTGTAACTGTTCTTCCAACTAGCTAGTGATATGCTTCTCTTATATCATAGGGACTTTTTCTAGTGTGTGTTGGTTCTTGAACGTTAATAGAAATCCCTAGTGTGTCATTGATATTCTCACACAGTGAAGGATCAGGAGCTCCACCGGTCACAAAGGCTTATTGGCCTACCACCGGTTAATCTAGAGCCACCCCCGCCACCGCTAAGGTGAAGACTAGACCATCAAGGGTATTTTGAGGCGACCGGGTCCCAGGAAACTGTGCTCGACCCATATCCAAGAGAAGAACATTCAATTCCAGAGGAACCAACCATTTCACACCTTGGAGTGGAAGCTACTGGTTCGTACGAACCTCCAATCATTGATCTATCGATGCCCATCATCGTACAGGTTTATCCTTATGAGCGCTAGATAGTGTCACAAGAAGCAATGGAAACAAATGTTGTGATTTCTTCAAGGAATTATCATATTTCCTCTACGGTTGTCACTACAGGGGGTGTTCCACCTCCTAACCAACCATCGTCGGTCCGGACCACCATGGTTTCGACCACCTCTACCTCGGGCAATGGTCTGATTCTGTCTATCATGGTGATCACTTCTCCTTTCACCCAGAGTGCTATAGTCCCTCAGTTCTCATACAGGATGCCTAGCTTCGATACAAACTCTGTCCTTTCCTACTCCACTCTACAAACTTTAGGTATGGGGGTAGGGAACTTTAATGCTCCTCTTCAAGGATCCATTGCGGGAAATTTCACTTCCTACAATGATTTCCCTTACGGAGGGGGTCATATACCTCCTTCGTCCCCTTCGCTCGGCAGTGCTCACCAGCATTTCGTCTGGTCGAACGTAAAATTTAGCTCGTTTGGAGCAGGTACTCAAGGACTTCCTTCTTATAGCATGTTGGTAGGTTCGACGTCATTCTATTTTTTTGGTACATTTGGCAACAACTCTTTCTCATCATTTGTCGTCTCAGCCAGGGGAAACAGCGGTTATGGACAACAAAATCCTATGGAGGGTATTATTCCTGCACAGGGGGGAAACTCAGGAATTCCTTCCTCACAAGGACCTTGGAATCCATGGCAGGGATCAGTTCCTTTGTCAGGGATGTCGATCGGGGGCAACCCCTTCCATAGCCAATGGAACCCCGGGCAAGGTTCCGGACCTATGCTCGTCGAATAGGCAGGGGGCAACCCTTCCCAAAATCCTTGGAATGCAACGCAATCCCAACCTTCTATGTTCTATTACGGGAGTCAACCGATGATGTCTCAACAAGCATAGAATCTGTACGCTATTCATGGCCATGGTTTTTACCAGAACCCTGGCCAGCAACCTATATTTTCCTGGCAACCTGGTGCCAGTCAAACTCCAGGCCCCTTTTTCCATGGTTATAATAAAAAACCTAAACTATCATTTTTGGAAATTTTTCATTTGCCAGACTTGAAAAAGTTATTGAACAACCCTATCTATCACGATCCGTGTTGGCCTTCTATGTCAACCAAGTTTCCTTCAGACATTCCAAAGTTCGAAGTTAATCCTAATGAAGATCCAGGCGATCATGTGACTACCTTTCATCTTTCATGCTCGTCCAATTCATTGAAATATGACTCTGTCCAGTTGTGTTTATTTCAATGCACTCTCATAGGGAGTTGTGTACATTGAGCTTGACCGCTCAAGATACTCTTCCTTTGGTGAACTGGCAATGGATTTCTTAAACCATCTCCAATTACCTGTGAGATATGACGTCGACACCGAATTGTTGGCCAACTTTGAGCAGACAAAGGCAGATCATATTTGCAATCACATCCGAGAATGGAGATGCTAGAAGAGTTTGATAAAAGTGTCAGTCCCACCAGAATTCCTGCTTGAGTGGTTCCTTAAGTCTTTGGTACCTCAGTTATCCAAAGACATCGCAACGTTGGGAGTTTTTTTCGAAGAAGATGCAATAATGAGAGCTCAACAACTACAGATGATTTACTCTCAGTATGGTTTACTTTACAAAATTTTCCCAGATGCACCGCGGTCAATACTTGAAAAGACCAGACAGAGATATGGACCACAAGTCGATGGTATTGTTGGTTCAACACAAATGAAGCTCGTTGATCACTTGTCAAAACAATTGTAGAAATTGTCGATACAATAGAAAGTGGCCAGCCAGACCACTGGTCCGACTGCCCCCCCTACCCAAACATCATATGTACACAGTATGAAATCGACAAACCCAAAGGCCACTTAACATCTTGATGGAAAGAAGAAACAACAAAAGAAGGGTAAGGGGGATAAGAAACCTACCAAAAATCATGGTGGGGGCAACACAGAAAAGAAGAATTAGAAGTATCTGTGTAACCTATGGATAGAAGACCACCCGACTCACTAGTTCTCTCATCTTACGGAGGCCCAAAAGTTATTGGTGCAACATTATCCTGTTGTGTTAATGAACCCATTTCAACATGGGAAAAATTTAACTCAAGCCTCTCTGAGCACGGATGGGGGCATTCAAGGACCCCCTCCATCTTCGAGTAATTCTTCGTCTGTGAATGTGTATATGATGAAAGGTGATTACGGAATGCCAAACACCCCTGAGAAGAGTAAAGAAGCTGAAAACCCACCTCTTCCTCTCCAGATCGAGAAGACGTTGGGTGAAACAATGGCGCACATCCCAAAAGGTGCATTCAAGAAAGATTCTCACAATCCAAATGCAAGGGCCGCTCAAAACTACTCTATGGTGGAGGATTTGTCTCAAACCCCTTGTGTGATGTCTTCTTTTGAGGTCCTCCAGAGCTTCCCTTCCTAGAGAAAGGATTTGTTAGCCGCCTTAGGATCTGCTGAGACTTGTAATCCTGGTACGATCATGCTTGATATGACTAACTTAAAACCTCATCTCCCTTACCAAATGTCATTTCAAATAGTAGTGGCTTACACCACAAAATATTTTACCCGGAACATTTTCTACATGGTGGTTGATGAGGGTGCCTCGACATGCATGATGTCGTTAGCATGTTGGAAGGCCATAGGCCAACCCCTTTTGTCTCTATCACCAACTCTTCTTACTGCTTTCGACGGTCATCTGTTCCGACCACATGGCATCATCCCCTCTTTCCCTGTGCAGTTAGGAGGGAAGACCATGTGCATCGAGGTTGAAGTGGTCGATGCATCTCTCGACTACAATCTCTTGTTAGGAAGGAGTTGGACCTATGCTATGCAAGCAGTGGTCGCTACAGTTTTTCGTGTCCTATTTTTTCCACACGAGGGTTGGATCCTACCATTGATCACTTGTCTTTCTCTCATCCTGACCCTTCATCGGGGGCATCCATGGTCCCGATGATTGATAACCCTCAACCCAACATTGTTAATATAAGGGTTGGTTTGTGCCCACCTTTGATGGGTACTTTCGATTACCCACCTCCTTCTGACAATGTAAATTTTGTATCCAACCAGCCTATGGTTGAGATTTTTCAAGTCTCGTCGTTTCATATGACTTACTTCAATGATCTGTGGACTCTTCCTTCCCCATCAACCACGATAGAATAAAAAGAGCACCAGGTTATGGCCATGCCCTTGTCCATGGCAAAAGTTTCATACTCAATAGTCCAGCAAGCTTCCGTCGACCCCGATCCGACTCCCGCACAGAAGTTAGATCTAAATCTTGAGCCTACTTGGGCTCAAGGTTACCTTGCCGATACTGATTCTTTAGACTTAGTCTTTCCCTCAAACGAAGCAATTATTGAAGCAATGACTAGTTCGGATAGACCCTCGGATGATCTCCATCACAGATCTTATTTCCTCCTAGAGTTAAGAACAATTTAAGTAGGAGATTTCACTTTGAATATGACTGGAGAGAGGTTTTGTCCTATCAATCCCTTGGCTACACATGATGTTTACATCGAGGGTAATACGGAAACCATCGCTGAAATGATACCTATTGATATCTCCAGAAGCCCTCGAGGAAATTCAAATCTACATGGATTTATTTAAATAATTGCGCGACATTTTTGCCTGGTCTTATGAGGAAATGCAAGGCACTGATCCTAGAATCATCGAATACAAAATCATGACTTATCCTAACGTTAAGCCGGTCTGGTAGAAGCTTCGTCCAGTCAATCCTAAGAAAGCGGAAGCTATTAAGGCTGAAGTACAGAAACTTCTCAAAGAAGGTTTTATCTACCTCATCCATTTGACTCAATTGGTGTCAAATCCCATTCCAGTCGACAAAAAATAGGGTATGATTCATGTATGTATGGACTTCCATGATTTAAACAAGGCTTGCCCAAAGGATAACTTCCCCATGCCATTTATTGACCAGATAGTCGATGAATGCACAGGTTACAAGGCCTATTATTTCACGGATGGTTTTTCGGGATACAATCAGATACAGATCAAACCCGAAGACCAACACAAAACCACTTTCATTTGTCTGTGGGGTACATTTTCTTATCGGAAGATGCCTTTTGGTATGAAAAATGTTGGAGCTACCTTTCGTCGGGCCATGTCTTTTGCTTTCCACGATCTCAAACATATAGTCGGCGACTACCTTGATGATTTAACATCACAATCTTGTAAGAGAGTTGATGATCCCACACACCTCCAACTTATCTTTGAGTGATGTTTCTACTACCGGATTCACATGAATCCAAACAAATGCAATTTGTGCATGATGTCGTGTCGTCTTCTAGGTTTCATAGTTACAAAAGCAGGGATCATGGTCGATCCTCTCAAACTTGAGGAAATAGTTCAGTTGCCTCCACCGCACACAATCCTTCAGCTTCAGAGTTTACAGGGAAAAGTGAACTTTTTATGGTGTTTCATCACAAACTATGCCGGGATCACAAAGGGATTTATGCATTTACTGAAGAAGGAAATTCCTTTTCATTGGGATGAAGCTTCTCAATGCTCTTTTGAAGTGTTGAAAAGCACCCTCACAACTGCCCCTCTCCTTCGGCCACCCAATTATAATAAGGATTTCCTATTGTACTTGGTTGCGGCAGAGTTGACCATCGGTATGGTCTTGGTTCAAGAGGATCATTTTCTCTCAGAATATGTGATTTATTACATGATCTGAGGCCTGGTTGGACCAGAACTCAATTATTCCCACGTTGAAAAACTTGTGTTGGCAACAGTTCATGTTATCCAATGGTTCTGTCATTATATTTTGTTTCACAAGACCACCATCATTGCCATTGTGAATCCATTTCAGTACGTGCTGACACAACAAGTAATTGGCAGAAAGATCAGTAGATTGATAGTTGTCCTCCAGGAATTTGACTTAGATTTTGTTTCAGAAAAATCCAAAAAGTCGTTGGTTTTTGTGGAACTCATCTCAAAACTTCTGGTCGAGTCAGGTGATGGTATGCCCGAAGAGTCTCCTATTAAAGGAGACATGTTTTTGATCATGTCTTCGGACCCCTGGTTTGGATATGTACTTGTCTATATCCAGACTTTGAAGTACCCTGCCTCTGCTTCTCGTGATGAGCATCGTCGTATATGCCATTAGGCCAAGAACTATCTCATACTCGAGGACACTTTATATCGTCGACGTGTAGATTGCATCCTTCGCCGATGTATCATGCATGAAGAAACATAAATCATTCTTAATGGTTGCCACACTAGAGCATGTGGCGGTCATCTGTCTGGGTTGGAAAAAACCCAAAATATTCTACAAGTCAGTTACTTTTGGCCGACATTAATCAAAGATTGTGTTGAATCGGTCAAGAAGTGCCACCCGTGTCAGATCTTCTCTTGGAAGATGAGGGCACACTCTGCTCCCATGTTTCCCATAATTACTGTTGGTCCCTTCACCAAGTGGGGAATCGATTATAGTACATGCAACCCCCCTTTAGCAAGGGGGCACCGTTATATCATTGTAGCAGTCAACTACTTCTCCAAGTGGGTTGAAGCTATGCCAACGTTCAAAGATGACAGAGAGATTGCAACTCTCTTTTTGTTTAACCAGATAATAGCAAGGTTCAGCGTCCCAAGAGAGATTGTCACTGACCATGGCAATCACTTTCATAACAAAATGATTTCTGAGTTAACATCAAAGCTTGGGTTGAGGCAAGAACATTCATCACCCTACTACCCACAAGCGAATGGTCAGGTGGAAGCTGTAAATAAATCTCTTAGTACCATTCTACAACAAACGATCAATTCGGCCAATTAAAATTGGAATTTTATGTTATACTTGGCATTATGGGCCTACCGAACGTCTGTTAAGACTAGAACTGATTTCTCACCTTTTCAACTCGTTACGAGATGGAAGCAGTCTTTCCCATAGAGTGCCAGATCTTGTCTCTAAAGTTGGCAGTATAGTTATTGCCAGACACTTCACTGCTTGAAGAGCATTTATTATACCTTGAGAAACTCAATGATCAGTTTCGTGATGCGACCTTGGCTAACAAGGCTCACAAACAAAAATTCAAGTGTCATTATGATCGGTCCGTTCATCCTCGGATTTTCTTTGAAGGAGACATTGTCCTAGTCTATGACCAAGATAAGGACCTCCTGGGGGTAGGCAAGTTCAAACCCATGTTGTTTAGACCTTTCATCGTGAAAGAGGTTCTAAAGAAGAGCACTTATCATCTGGTGGACTTTGAGGGAAATTCTTTGGAAGAGCCTAGAAGTGGGTTCTAACTCAAGAAGTATTACTCATAGGTGGGTCGCCTCGGGTGACTTTTTGTACATATGTATAGTTCTCATACATTTGCATTTTTATTTTTTATCTTTTTAGTTTTATGGACGTGTCATTTTTTATGTCATCTTTTTCACTGTGGAAGATGTCAAGTGAATCAAAGGTGTTCGTTGGGTTTGCAGACAGTGCTAGCTGGCACACTTGGAGGCTTTCTTCTGCAACTTGGGTGATTTTCACACCTCAAGGTCAGTTGTTATCTTCAGGAGGTATCTATTTAGGTGATGCCACAAACAATGTTGTTGAATACAATGTAGTTTTATATTTTCTTCCTGACACATTCTCACATGGTATCTCTCACCTCCAGGTCTACTTAGATGCTCAGCTGGTTGTGTCTCAGTTAAATGGGGTTTGTCGCATTTACAATCCTACTTTACATCAACGGTTCCTTAGGGTACGTCTCTTAGAACGAAGCTTTTATTACATTATGTATATCCATGTTCCTAGGAGATTGAATCAAATCATAGATACTCTAGATAATCATGTATTAGATTGGCATATTGCACACATGTAAGAAAAAGCACACACACGCACATGTAAATACATTTGTAAATTAGATGTAGTCCATAAAACGTAAAAAGATGAAAAATATCCATATATATATCAGAGTACAGGGGTGGGTGCAAGCACCTCAAAAATAGGTGCAGTAAGAGTCATGGGGCTTATGCCCTCAAAAATAGTCCTCCCTCCCCCCTGTCGCGGAAACAACGTCGTCCACCTGCATAGAACTGGGAGAGAGGCCTCGTTCCCTCGTATCGTCTCTCTAGGACTGAGAATGGGTCCCCTCTCAAAGAAAAAGGAACACAAAACTGTCCCAAACCCGAAGTTTCTATGTCTTTGCATACAACACTCGGTTAGCTACCTCTTCATGCAATCTAGTAAGGTGGTGATCCAGTCAAAAATTTGTGCATTTAAGCATTGAATCGCACAATACATGTGCGCTTGAGAAGCTTGATGTAAAGCCGCAGCTCCAGTGATCCACCCAATGAGAAAAACTATCACTTTCAATGATAGGTTTGAAATCTTGTTTATCGGCACCTGAGTGCCCACTTTGTATGTGTCAGCTTCACAATGGTGTCCAATCAACTCCGCTATGTTGTGAGGCCTGAAGGGAAAAGTGTGAAAGTTGAATGGTTCCCTTCTCCTTGAGAGGCCAATCAGAAAATAGATATCTTTAGTCGTTGGAGTCAACGACTGTCCCTCAAGCATGAATGCCTCTGCATCAGGAAGCCAGTAATCTACCAAGGTGTTCAGTAGCTAGGGTTGTGCCCACATGAATGGACACTAGAATAATTTCAACAAACCACATTGAGCCAATGCAGCGGTCGCATCAGGGTCCTCTCCGACCAAAAAATCAATGTCCTCATGCTCCCTCTCTCTCCAATGAACATACATCCTGCAATTGACAAGTTCATGGGGGATCAACTCTTGCATCTTTTAATTTTTTCCACATGTCAGAGGGTATACGCGGGCATACGTTGGTTGTCATAGGAAAGCCCGTGTATACGTAGGGCCAACCTTTTTAAAGGCCAGTGCCCCCCCAAAAAACAAAAATAAATGCACAAAGGAAGAATTGAAATGAAGGAGGGGCTAGTATGTACTTACTTGGTCCAAGCGGAAATTTGTTTCGTCCACTGAAGCTCCTGAAATCAACTCTTTTGAAAAAGGGGTGTTTTTGGCTTCTTAGTCAATTTCTCAATTAACAATGGTGATAATGAGCTGCTAGCTTCTATTTATAGACTTTTTTGCCCCTCTTTGTCATTTTTTGGACGCCTTTGTCATTTTTTCTAGCCTGGAAATCATTTAGTATGGTTCAAGAGTTTCTTATGGAATGTTATGATAGGGTTACTTTGGGTATGGGGAAACTTTTTGGATATTTGGGTCATTTTAAAGGTCCTTTGGTAAAAACTCATTTTTCCAACTTGTTTCATCTAAGTTAGGATTCCACCTCCACTTTCTGTACCTCGTTGTCTTTGTTGCTTTGCCATAGGATCGACCCCACCAAGTTGTGACATGGAACCATCATTGTTGCTTTATAAGTGTCGTAATTTAGTGGTATACCCCCCCCCCTTCATGGATGCCCTAGGTAGATCCTGGTTGTATTTTTTGGCATCCATGTTGTTGTTGATGACTATAGGCTCGGGAGTCCTTATTAGTCTTATCCTGATTACGAGTTTGAGCCTCATCTGCTTGATTCATCATCACTCTTGACCTCACCCTCGAGACTCCCAAATAGTGAAGGGCCTTATTTTAAGCCCTTTTCAGACCCTCTAAACATGAAAAGATTGTCGAGCAATCTTGTTTCCCTTCATGCTCACTAAACTAAAATTTGAAGGCATGTCTGTCTAGCGGTAGTTTACCCCTTTTTCGATCTGGATGGTCAACTGTACGAACAAAGGTATACTCTAGGAGCCTCGGTTCTCTAGAAGAGTATTTTCATTCATGCATCTTTGGCCTAATGTCGGCTCCATGTTGCCCTCAACTAAACCATCTGAAGCATGCCTTATACACAAGCCTTGTATCACTTTGTCTCTGCGTCTTGACACCTTGACCCATGTAGGGATTTTCCCGAGTGTCCTTTTCCTACATATGTCTCCTTTCTTTGAGCATTAGTGTGTTCCTTGTGCTTGGAACTAGTATGTTTTGTGACACTTGTTCTTCATTTGTAACATAGCATTATTTTATTATTTTTCAAGCTTCCCAGAAATTATTGAAAAAGACAAAAAAATCAAATATACCCCAAAAAGAGGAAGGGAAAAGTTTTTTTTTTTTGGCAGCACATGAGTCGCCCTTGGAAAAATCACATCCTTTTGTTTGTTCGTCAAGCTATGGGATTTAATATGACCTTAGGAAGATGTTCTCACTACATAGAGTTGTGTCCTCATCTGTTTGATTATTCTTCCAAACATATGGAGAGTTTGTGTTGCCTCCTACATCGTGAACTTATGTCAATACCATGTTGCCTGAGTCTCATCAGTTGTCATGATATTGTTCAAGGGAATTTTTTACCAAGCTTGAGTCGACCCTTCTGTAGTTTGTCTCTTGACCTCATGCCTGGTCATCCCAAAAATCCCAATCAAGTCTTTGTTCGAAATCAATGAAGCCATCGGCCTAATCATCAAGATCCTCTAGTATGTTCCCGACAAGCTATCGAAGACCTCTGGGTAGTGAATTTGTACACTCATATTACACTCCTACCCGAGTTATGAAGATTTTGAAGTTGTTGCTCGAGCTCTGAAGGCCTCATCTCTAGCCATCAAGCATCATTAGCTTCTTGAAGATGGATACTATACATGTATATATTTTTTATTTCAACATGTAGATCTGCTATGTATTACTCGCGGCTACACTTTATATAGTTATATGACATGGATTTGCAGTGTATTTGATTGGCAGCCATGATTTTATTTCATTCCGAGCATGGGTATGCCCGCCTCGGTGAGACAATTGTTATTTTGCATATGGCACCTCCTGAACTTTGGTCCCCGGGCTCACTCACTTCGTACATTGGTGATGATTGGTAATGTATTTCGGCCATCAGATGCTCTTCTGACCTCAAACATTAGGGGGCATCTGTTGTAACCCTAATTTTCACTAGACATGCATACCTGGCATCAGGCCATCTCACTTGCCATTTTTTCCAGCCACCCTTGAACAACTCTTCTAAAAACCATCCTTTTGAAGATGTGCGCACCCTACACCAATGTT
>JZKD02S1418668.1:0-11155 GCA_000966675.3 Picea glauca | reverse complement strand
TTTTGCATTTTTTGATAAAACAAGAAAGAGATCAATTCTAAGGTACACACAAGTTGTTTGGGGTGTCTTTTGGTGTGCAAGAGAAGTCTAAGAGATTCTCTTAAGGTATTTCTTATTCTCAAGGTATGTTATAAGGTTGTGATGTTGTCGTATGCTCTGTTATGAAGTTGTGATGTTGTCATGATGTTGTTGTGAGGTTGTCAGGATTTATATGTGGACCTAGGATATCTATGTGGACCCATTTTTTGATGCTCATATTTTGGAGATGTTGGAAAATGATTTGAGGCATATCCTTGGAGATCTTGGCGCAAGTTTTTATGTGGTTGTTGGGTTTTATATGTGGACCCATGTGGACCTAGGATCTCTATGTGGACCCGATTTGATGATGATGATGATTTGTCAATGATAGTGATAGAGACAATGACAGTGACAGTGACAGTGACAAGTTGATTATTTTATATACAAATTTGAGGATGCAGGGAAGGGGTAGGGAAAGGGGGTTGGAGCCTCCTACCAATTGGAGCTGGATAATTTAGGGAGTTATAGCTTCCTTAAGGTTGGAGCCTGTAAATTAGGGGGTTGAAGCCTCCTTCTACTTGGAGCTGGATAATATTGGAATTTGTAGCTTCCTATGAATGTAATATTTTTATTATATAAGAAAACAATTATGTGGCTTTGTTCCATTTGGATTTCCATGTAAATCTATTGTGCATTGTGTATTTGTTCTTCTGCTCTTTATTGTATATTGGGATGCATTTATTTGATTGAAAAGTGAAATTTTAAAAGGTGCTAAATTGTACTTGATACTGATTCACCCCCCCCTCTCAGTATCAACAATTGGTATCAGATAAGGTTACCTTCAAAAAAGTCTAATCACTAGAAGGAAGATAATGAGAAAAAATGGAAGGCCACATTCCAAATGGGATTCCACCATTTTATGGAAACAACTATGCATATTGGAGCAACATAATGCAAACTTACTTGACAAATTTAGGAGTGGATATATGGATCTCAGTTTTCAATGGCTATAATGTTCCAAAAAATACTCCAACTGATCCAGATGAGAAGAAATTAATGATTTGTAATTCAAAGGTTAAGCACATTATCATAAGTGGATGGACACCAACTGTTTCTAGCAAGGTGATGGGTTGTAGCACAACTAAATAGGTTTAGGATAAACTTCAAAATATTTATGAAAGCGATCCGAAATTCAAGAAAGTCAAGCTTCAACGACACAGAGCACAATTTGAAAATATGAAATGGATGAAAAAGAAGATATTGCAACCTATTTATTGAGAGTACATGAAGTTGTCAATGCCATTAGAGGATTAGGATAAGAATTAAAAGAATCCTTGGTTGTACAGAAAGCCTTGAGATCACTTCCTTTGAGATATGATGCCAAGGTCTCAGCCATTGAAGAAACTAGGGACTTGAACAAAATGACAATGGATGAACTACATGGGACCCTCACAACATATGAAATGATAATAGATACAGAAAATGGACAACCAAACAGAGAAGTATCTTTTAAAGCCACAAATAAAAAAAGGAACAAAGAACACATGGTAGAAGAAATACCAGACAATGAATCAGATGAAGAAGAAGCATAATTGTTCCTAATACCAAAGTTTTCCTAGTTCCTTACAAATTTTATGGTAGAGGTGGCAAAAAATGGTCTCTCAAATAAATTTCACTAGTAAGAATAGATCAAAATTGAGTAGAAATGACAAAATTCAGAAAGCTATATATTTTGACTTAGAATGAGTATAGTTGTTGGAAAGATGACTTAGAGGAGAATGTGTCTAAAGAATCAAAATTTGGACTAGTGTACTTGCATTTTTCATAAATTGAGATGAAGAATGACATGTAGCCTAATCAATGAAATATTTTATAATATGCGTAATTCTAACAGTAATTGTTACATACATAATTTTGCATAATTAGAGGTATAAGGAGGACATAAATCAAGTTTAGAAACGGGGACTAAAGATATGGATGATGCACAAGGTTCTTATAGATACAGAAATGAAATCGAAGGATTAAATATCAGTTTGGGAAATGCAGAAACATAGTCCAATGGACATAGAAGTAGAGTGAATCATGTTTAGTTGATGATGATCTTATAGAGAGAAGTACAAAGATATTCCACCCAATCTCAATAATATGTGAAAACACAAGTGTAATAAATATGATTATAATATATTAAGGTAGAATATGATCACCCAATCTCAATAATTTGTGACAACACAAGTGCAATAAATATTTCAAAGAATCCTCCCCGGATGGGGTGAGACTTGGCCCTCACACAACACTTGCACACATGCACTTGACATAGTTAAAGCCCACGGCTTCCACCCTTCCTCCCTGTCAACTCACCATGTGTAGCATTCGACTAGGAAGGGGGCTAGTGTGCATGCACATGAAGGAGGATTTGATGGCACACACACAACAACAATCAAGGTTTATCATAGAAGGTACAAGACAAATCAATTCCATCACTTATGTCTTTATGGAACCTTTCCCTGTCACTTCAACTGTTTCTATGGCAGTAAGGAATCACGCTATTTCATTCTAGATTTGCATTCAATTTCCCATTCCTCTGTTGGTATTCTTCCCTTATGGTGTTGGGATATTGTTATCATCTGTCTCTTACCAATGTTGTGTGAACGAGACAAGCTGAAGCATGGGCTGGCCTATTATAGTTTTGCATCCCGACACCATCGACTTGGCCCCTTTTCGACTATCTCTCCACCCCCTATCCATTTCATCATCCATGTTGGCCGTTCACAGTCTGATCAGAATTGGATAGATGAACCCTTGTGCACTACTTTAGGCCCTCAAGAACCCATGTGCAATTCAGAAAATCCAACTCAAAGTGTCGATCCTGTGATAGATTTGGGTGGTTGTCTAGTTGAGTAAGAAATTACTACATAATGGTTGAAGGAAAAAATTATGCCCACTGCACCAGACGTTACCGAGCCTCCAAAAATCAACCCTGTAAAATATTTGGGTGGTTGTTAGGGTGAGGAAGAGATTCCTCCATAATGGTTGGAGGAAAAAACTATTCCAACTGCACCAAATGTTAATGAGTCTCCACACGTCGACCCTGCGATAGAATTAGGTGGTTGTATGGTTGAGGAAGAAATTAATCCAGAATGGATGGAGGAAAAACCCATGTCGAATGCAGTCCCTGCCTGCACTAGAGTCACCCACTCCCCTCCGGTTCTCAGCAGAGCATCTGCATCTGATATTCAAAATGTGATAGGACATGGCTGACCAGCTCCACCTCCTAGACATCCTTAGTCATCGCCTGGATATCTTGTTCGATTCCCTTTCAATCCAACCAACCAAGCGACAATGCTCGACATGCTACCAACTGTTCATCTTCGCTCCTAGCAATGATGGTCGCCCGAGTTCGCCTAATGTCTAGTTTTTCTGTTTTTATGTTATCAGGTCCAGAGAGGCCATAGTTACAGTTTGATTTAGGGCTAGTTTTGTTTTGGCACTATGAACAAAAGCATGCTTTCTTGTTTTGCAGGCCACCTGTTCTGGTTTCCATTTGTATGGAAGAACAGGTGGCAAAATTTGACATGTGAATTGCTATGAAGACTCTCTAAGATTATATATATATATATNAATATATATATATATATATATATATATATATATATATTCAAAGAATCCTTTTATGCACTAAAAATCTAAGCATATTCCAATCAAGTATCACTTCTTGAGAGAACGAGTAGTAAAATGGAATGTAAAGTTGGAATATATTGTTACCAAAGAATAGATTGTGGATATTTTCACAAAACCCCTTCCCAAAGAGACATTTGAATATCTTATGAAAAAATTGGGAGTAATATCCATCTCATCATTAAGTGCTTAAGGATAAGAACAATCTCATGGGAAGCATCCCTTTTCCATTGATGTCAAAAAAGGAGAGTTTTAGACAGGGGGAGAGTTGCAGAGAGAGAGAGAGAGAATTATTTCTATGCTTGGTGGACTATGTGTTTCGTTGCAAGATTGTCATTAATGACAAAGGGGAAGATTGTTGGAATTATTGTCATTGATGTCAAAGTATTAATGATGTCATTGATATCTTATTATGACATTACAATACACACAACATTTTAATATATATATATATATATATATATATATATTAAAAAAGGGGTGCATGTGAAAAAGTAAAAAGTGAAATGGTGGTTTCAAACCCATGGGTTTGGGGTATTTTCCCATAGTATTAGGAATTAATTATTTAATTAAGTGACATGTCCCTTCATAGAGGGCTATGAAAAAGTAGAAAAAGAGAAAGCATTGAGAGAAAGTGTGTGTGTGAAAAATGGATTAGCAAAGATTGAATTGCAAAATCAATATCAGGTCATCTTAGCATTTTCGCGATAACTTTTTTTCTAGGACATTTCAAAGCTTGAAATTCGACGGAGTGGATATATTGGTGTACATGTGGTAAAAATTTCAAATGCTGGTTAGCTATAATTTTAGAGATATTCCCTATGGAAGTTAGGGTTCTTGAATGCTCCTGAAATCGGTTTCAAATAGGTCAGCTTGGAATTTTCGCTATAACTTATTTTATAGTATGTTTCAGACCTTGAAAATTTGCATAGACAGAGGAGAGATATTGGTGTACATTTGTTACAAATTTGAGATGTTGGTTCACTATACCTTCGAATATATACTATGTGGAAGTTAGGGTTCCTGAATGATTCTAAAATCAATTTCAAACGAGATAGCTTGTAACTTTGACTATAACTTATTTTATGGGATGTTTCAGACCTTGAAAATTTGTAGATATAGAGGAGAGATCTTGGTGTACATGCATTACATAATTTTAGATTTTAGTTCGCTATAATTTTGGAGATATTCCATGTGTAAGTTATGGTTCTTGAATGCTCCCGAATTCAGTTTCAAACAAGTCACCTTGGAACTTTCGCTATAACTTATTTTATGGGATGTTTTAGACCTTGAATTTTTTCAAATATAGAGGATAGATCTTGGAGTATATGTGGTAAAAATTTCATATATTGGTTCTATTTACTTTCTGAGATATGATATGTGGAAGTTAGGGTTGTTGAATGGTCCTGAGATCAATTTCAAACAGGTCAACTTGGCATTTTCACTATAACTTCTTTTATGGGACTCTTTAGAATATGAAAATTTCAAAGAACAAAGGATTCATAAAAAAGTACCTCAGGTAACAATTTCATAATCATATTTGAAAAAGTGGATATGTGGCATGGCGTACAAGTTCATTCTTGGGAAGAGGCCCAAAACAACAAGCTTTGAGAAAGTTACCATTTGGAAATTCAAATTTTGGGTAGACCTGGTAAAGGAAGAAGTAGTGAATAGACTTGGTGAAGGCATAAATAGTGAGTAGACTCGATGAAGGTAGAAGAAAAAAGTAGACCTAGTGAAGGCATAAGTAGCAAGTAAACATAGTGAAGGTTGGTGCAACTCACACAAAGAGATTAGTGTTTCTCGGTAAGTTGGTGCTTAGCTGTGGGGATTGGTGTCTCCATTATATTGGTGTCTATGAATATCTATAAGAGTAGGTTAGTGCATACCATAATTTGTACGAGTGGATATCGGTTTCTCCAGGAGGTTGGTGCCTACGAATATTTGTAACAATAGGTTGGTTCCTACAAATAATTATAAAGAGAAGTTTTGTGGTTTTCTCCCAAAAGGGTTTCCATGTAAATATTGTGTTCCATGTTCTACAATTATTAGATCTCATATGTGGTTTTTTTCTTATGGTTGATTAATGTTTGAAAAAGTAAAATAATTTATTATACTGATTCACCCCCCCTCTTAGTATAAGTGTGCTCAACAAACCCACAACAAGCTAATTCTCTTACATCTATCCCAAACCACCCACTTTCTTTCCCTCACCCACACAACCCAAGGAATGGAATCCCCATTCACTACACACAATCCCTCAGGCCTTCCCACTTCCCTCCAAGGCTACAACATAAGTTGACTATGAATATCTCTTGTTGGGGACTCCAGGGATGCCGACTACAACCTGAAAAGCTCACATCAACAAACTCATTCTTGTAGGATAAATTCTCACACATAATCTCACTCTACAGGCTTAACAAATTGATTCTTCAATAATTTATAGCTCCAACACACTACCACACATGCCCACTATGGATTCCTTCAAGCTCCAATACTTCATTCTCCCTTGGTTTCCCAAAAAATAACTGTAAAAATTGCTCTCCTTTCCCATGCGAATTTCATTTTCCCACATGCAATTTGACTCTCAAAGTCCCTAATGCTTATTGTACTCATACACCATGATCTCATAACTACAGGATGAAACTTTTCACACCAACCTTCTTACATGTGTTTAATTATTGGGCTTTGATACACTCAAGAGGAAATTAGAAGGTTTATACACAATGATAATTTTATAAAGTGGTTTTAGATTGATAGAAATGGGTAATTCCCCCTTGAACCCCCTATTGGACATTCTCTTAGACCCTCCCCTCTCTTGTGGAAACTTAGCCCCCATTACTCTGTCTCTTTCCATTTGAAGCCGATGATACATGTATTTTATTATTATTGATATACGATGTTTACATATTACATCATTTGACCCATGGTCATGCATCATATTTACATTATGCATCGTTAAACTATAGACTAAAATAGGGATATTACATCATTGATGCATTTGGAGGTGTTGAAGGTATACTATCAAAATGTAGCAATTGCACACATGATATAACTGGATAAAGAAAAAAATCACGTAATAAACGCTCTCTCTGTCTCCAGAGAGAGAGTTTATTACATGATTTTTTTCTTTATCCAGGAAGAATAAAGAGATGATATACCAATATCTTCCATGAAATTTCCATGTATAATGGTCTCCATCACATGAAGATCCCTCTTGATAGGATAATTCTATGAATGTGCTATGTTGTAGTTATATGCTACAAGTTAAGGTGGAAACAAATGATTGGGTCTTGCTCATTTTTCTGAGATGTGAGGATGTTAGGCAGGGGTGTCAGACCTCCATCTAGGAGGATGAGGACCTCTCAATGGGTTATACCTAACATTTTGTCAATCATGTGCGGACCCATGAGACACCCCATGGAATTAACCAATGTCAAAGTAGTTGGCATTGTGACCTAAGATAAAGTCAACCCATAATTTCATAAGGAAATACAAAGGGTCCTCTCTAGTATTATAGGGAGGTTTGTTAAAAACCATGAACCAACTATCCATCCATATGTATACAAAAGGTTGGTAGGTGCACCAATCCATGCAAATGCATTTCTTTTTGACTGGAGGTTGTGTTTTGGTTCTAGGGTCAATAAACAAGGTCATCAAAACTTGTTTTAAAATGTCCAGATCTATGACCTAGTTTCTATCTAGATCTGTCTTACAATAGTCAAACATTCTAGCCATGTAATGAAGAATATGTGATAATTGGCCTTGGGCATTCAAAATTGAAGTAATAATGGTATCCAATGATGTGGCTTGTGAAAACATGAGGCATCTCTAGTATTTATTAAATCTTGTATAAAGGTTCTTAATGATATCAACCCTACATCAATTTCAAAGTTTGTCTTCATTTGGTGATGGTGGGTTTGGGTTTTCTTTAGGTGAAAGCTCCATGTGATTAAAATATGTTGCATTTAAAGAGGGAAAAATATTTTTTATTTATAAAAATTATGAAAACAAATGCTTAGAAACTTACTTGGAACCAATCAAATACAAGGTAAACACTCCTCCAATGCTTCCTCAAGCAATTATTAAATTCCTCCACAATCACTCCTAAAATTTCTCCTCAAGTCACTCAATGAATGGGGAAAACATGTTGTGTGATCTATTGGGTAAAAATAGATGGTCGTAGCCCATTTTTTAAATAAATTGTAATAGGAACACATGTGCACTTTTAGAATGTGCATGCATTCCTAAGAATGTGCATGTGTTCCTTAAAATACCAACTTGGTACTAAGTTGGTATCTTGCATGGAAGTTCAAGGAATGTCGAGGCTACAGGCTCACCAACACAAGCACATTTCTAAGAAATTGAGCATGTTTATGTGTGTGCATGTTCCTTCACACCCTATTTCTACTTTTTTAACCATCAAATTCATGCAATCTCCCCTAAAAGATATATATACGTTAATGGGTATCATGATTCCCTTGCAAGTAAATAATACACACAATCACACCAATAAGGTAATAGTTATGTGGAATTTCCTATTTTTCTTTTACTTATTTGAGTCATTATGTGTAACTATCCACTACTATCCACTAATTGTAAAAAGCATCAAGGATCTTGAGATGGAAAATATTGATGGATAAATAATTTGTATTTCTAACTATATGCCACTAGCCTTAGAGGAGGGTAATGAATATCATGCCCACATCAAAAACTAAACATTGAGATTAAATGCAATTAAGTGTTTTCTTGGATGAGAGCTTGATGAGTCTATGTTTTTGATGTAGGAGCATCTACGACGTCATTTTCCTAGACAACGCGTGGAGGGAAAAGGACTGACAGCTGGATAGGGCCAGCACCTATATATATTTTTGAAATGCTCGGGAAATATTGTTGCGCCGCCATTTAGATGGAGGCATTCAAAGCCAAGCGCAGATGTAACCTAATGTAGATAAGGAGGCATTAAATATTTTTAATGTTGGTAGATAGAAAATTAGTTGTAGATTAGACAGTTCATCTTCTAGGAGGGAAAACGAATATAGGCACCCCCCCCCCATTGTATCGGGGGATTATTATGCACATTCTGTATTATTCAGCATTAGTATTGAGAGCAAGAAGAGAGAAGAGCAGAGAGCTTGTGAAGAAACTCCATGTACAGACATTGAATTAATAGGAAAGATTTTATTCAATTCCATGGATGTATTCAGTCTCTTTGTGTTGTTGGTATTATGTTGTTGCATGTTTGCCTCTTTTTACGCTTATCTTCTATATGCTGCATATGTGATTTCATATCAGGTTAGAAACCTGAGAGAATGAGTTCCAATTGTTTCTCTGCTTGAGCCAGGAGATTCCTGCATAGAGTGTAGTTGAATCCCTCCGCATAGAGTGCGTCGAGGAGGCCAAGTAGTCGAACCTTTGTTCTCGTTTGCCCAGGTGAATTGGGATTGTTCAAGTCGTGCAGGTGAGTGCAGGTTGGACGTGAGGCTTAATAGCAAGCCTGGGAAAAGAAAGCCCAGAAAGACATCAACACTCTGAAGGTCCTTGAAGTCGGGCGCAGGAAGTGCATGAAAGTTCTCTGAAGGAGTCAGAAGGACAAAGCTCAGGAGAGATAGTTATTTCGTTTCGCTATGGGAGCCGACCCCAGTGAAGTTCGCACAGGACGAAGGTGGTAGAGTGGAGGGTTCTCCAGAGGAAGAGAATCTATGGGTTGAAATCCCTGTGAAGATCCGCGAAATCCCGAAGAGGACGTGGCGAAGTGGGTCCACAAGACACAGTGGGAGACAGGTGGAAGCATATCGGAGTTCGGGGTTCGAGGATTCATAGTGCAAGTGAATCACAGCCTTTCCTGTGCCGATTTCCCGATAGGGAGAATCTCCGACAAAGGGAAGTGTTGACCCGTTGACCATCGGGGATCGGGGTTTTGTTGTGCATGTGAATTGTGTTCGCATGAACCGCGAACTCTCGAGGCGCGATATCCCAATTTCCGAAGGGGAGATTTCCGAAGGAGTTGCTGTGGGTAACTCGTGACTCCTGAGGGGAGTTGGAGGAGCTTAGACTCTTCGGGCCGGAGGTGGAAGAAGGTCTTGGTGGGAGCGGCCGTGCCATCGAAGGCAGGTTGCGTCAGAGTGGTATCAGAGCCAAAGTTTTCTCTGTTTTCTGTAGCAGAGAGGAAGAGAAGACATAATGCCACCGAGAAGAGGTAGGCAATCACCCGACCCAGAGGGGGAGAGGGAAGTGTCCAGGGAAAGAAGAAGTCATGGACATAATATAGAATTGGAGAGGGAAATACGAAATCTCCATGCTAGAATGGAATATATGGAAGCAGCGCAGAGGCGCACAGCAAATACAGGAGATCTGAGTGACTCCGAAGGCGGAGCTGAGGCTGTATCGCAAGGTGGAGTTGCAGCAGAAGATGCAGCAAATGAGCGGTTAATCAAGGCTATCGCCAGGATGAGTGCAAAGGTAAAGATGGACATTCCAGCTTACGAGGGAAGCCTGGATGCAGAAGAGTTGCTGGATTGGATCCGAGCACTCGACACCTACTTCGATTACGAAGACATCGAAGAGGACAAGAAAGTAAGGCATGATGTCATGAAGTTGAAGGGACATGCAGCCTTATGGTGGGACGAGCTGCAGGCAGACAGACGTTCCAAAGGCAAACAGAAGATAAAAAGCTGGGATCGAATGATCGCCAAGATGAAGAAGAAGTTCATCCCAAGGGACTACCAGATCACTCTATTCAGGCGGATGCGGAACCTGAGGCAGAAGATGATGACGGTGAAAGAATACACAGTGGAGTTCTACAGGCTCAACATTCGAGCGGGTCATCGGGAGAGTGATGAAGAAAAGGTGGCAAGATACCTAAATGGTCTTAGGTATGACATTCGGGATGAATTGAGCATGACCACCATCCAAACGGTAGAGGAAGCGTACCAGATGGCTTTGAAAGCTGAGGAGAAGCTGAGCCGCAAGCAGGGACAGCGAGGGCGAGGCAGAAGCCAGCCACGAGGTAAAGCTGTTGCCCAGGAGAGAACTCAAAATCCCAAGGAGGATTGGAAAAAGCCTCAGGGAAGAGATGAAAGAGGTGGAACCTCACAGCAGAGGCAGCAAGTTGCTGAGCCGAGGAGACAACAACAAGATCAGCAAGGAGGATATGCTGACGCCAACGCTTTTCCTCGTACCCGGGGTAGAGGAAGAGGTCGTGGAGGAGTTATCACGTGTTTCACGTGTGGAAAAGATGGTCACAAAGCCGTGGACTGTCCAGAGAGGAAGATGGACAGAGGAAACGCTCATGTTGCTGAGGCGCAGAGGCGTGACGTTGAGGATGAAGACGCTGAAAGCAGGAAGTCACTAACAGTGCATAAGGTTCTCTTAAAACCCGAGAAAGAGATGGAGGACACAGCTCAGAGATGCCGACTGTTCCGGACGACTTGCAAGACCAAGGGCTGGAAATGCAAGTTTA
>JZKD02S1418657.1:0-11155 GCA_000966675.3 Picea glauca | reverse complement strand
TATATAGTCGATTTGGGGCGCATCGGATAAGAGTCACGACTCTTAATAGTGCCTCTCGCTTTTATAAATAATACATTTTATTATTTTTTAATTTGTTTTACCTTTTAACTTATTTTATTCTTTTTTACTTATTATCTTTATTTTTATACATATATGTATATAACACCAACCCATTAATCTTCCTTTTTATTGTCCTTTTATGTATTTGCAAGTCTCCTTTATAAGGTTTCAAGCTTTAGCATTCATTGCTTTGGGATTGGGGCGAACACGAAAAGGGTAGAGCTCAAGTATGGACTAGCTTTTTAAAGTCTTTGCTATTATTTATTTATTTCTTTAGCATCATTCTTTCGTCATTATTTTTTAGTAGCAATTGCAATCAACCTCTAGGCCTTTAGCCCCTCTTCTCATGAGAGAATGAACCATGACCCATTACCGATGTTTAATACACTATGACAAGCTACAGGATGGTAAGTGTTAAGTATGGTGGGGAAACAAAACATTACCCTTGTGAGGGCCCCCCAGTAGTACCGCTTTTACTTGGGGGTGACAACATGGGACTAGGGTACAAATGTTGGCCACCAAGGTGAAACAAAGAAACAAACATAGCTTTTTGAGCTTATGATTCATTATTCAACTTCAACCAATGATCCTCACTCACATGCCTAGTATATTAAGCACAATACTCTATATGAAAGGACTAATGTACCTCATGATGACATTGGCTTACCATCTCCCAAAGACTGTGTTGATTGGATGTGATGAGCTTTGTTGATCAAGAGTGAAAGAGGCATATGACGGGGGTTGTTTGGCTACTATGGGTGGACATGCTGATCATCATCATTGTTGGGATCACTATCTTCATTGTGGGCCATGAGACATGATCTCCTCTAGTTACCCCTAGGCATGGGGGGTAACAAGGACATCTTGTCCTTATGGAGACAATCATTAGATCCACAATTCTTTATCACTTGGAGGTCTAGGGACCGAGTCTATCATAGACCGATTGGGCTAAGGACTAAGAGAGTCCAAAGCCCCATCCTCAAACACATCATCCGATGCAAACAAACTACCCCCCAACCCATTGTTTAGGCAAAGTTTGGGGCCTAACATTTACGCCTAGAGGCCATCTTTCAATGGTCTCATTCCTTCACAAAGTTTGGATCTTCGGGAACTCTACTCTGGGAGGGATTGGTATCCCTACTTAGCACTTTGTTCGTCCAAGACCATTGCCTCAGCCAATGCCCCAGGTCGAGTCTATTGTTGGCTCTCAGATACTTCTCGACTACTCCAGTCCATTGCCATCTCTCCAAACCATCCCCCCCCACCCCCACTTTAGGTAATCCCTTGATGTGCCAAGTCACCTCCTGCTATTTAAGCAAGCCCTGAACTAATTGCTCATAGAGAACATTTATATACAGTACATTTAGGTCACCTACATAGCACCACTTGAGGGCTTTAGCTTGAAGTTGGCTTGGTACTCTGAGCACTCCCTGGAGATGAGAAATGGCTTGATCATCCAACCTCGGTATACACGCAGACACCAGATGCATGCCCTCCAGGTCCCCCTCAAGCAATTTCAAGTGGGCTATCAAAGACTCCAGGTCAAGACTGATCACCACAAACTGTAATCAACGAGATCTACCAGCGGTGTTGCTTACAGGAGTCGATGGTGGAGGAGCATTTCATTTTCCAATGCCCCATCTACTATGAGATTGATGGTATGTTTTACTACTGTTGTAACTAAGCCTTGATAATGTTGAATAGTTGAAAACATTATCATAAATCCAAAAAAAAAATTAAAATCTTCGAGCAAATCCTTTTAGATAAGGCTAAAACGAGTTAATTAAGCCTAAAATATCATTTAACATTAATAAATCAAGGCACGATCTTAATTAAAAGCTCGAAACATAATATAATCGCCACCAGGATCCGATGGCTACAAAGAAAGGATGATCAACGGTGTAAAATGATTTATGTGATTTACAGTGATCGAAGGTTATCGAAGCATAAAGATCCAATACCACCAAACCACATGCTCTACACATGGTGCTTTCTTGTTGAAATCGGAGCTTTTCAAAAGTTTCGAAAACTACTTTCGAGAGCTCCGATACCACCCTAGTTTTAGGCTCGCCACCTTGTCAGTTGGTAGTTGGAAACATTAAATTCACTCGTCGCATGATCAAAAGACAACCAATAGTGAATTGACACGTGTATTTTCGTATAAATGAATAATAAACATTAATTTAATAAATAACAAAGTCGTCACCTTTTTGTTTTGACCATTCGACNGTCTAAATGATCTTTTACTGATGCAACCTTTGTTTGATTTGTAGCTAACTCCTTCCAACTCGGGGACTCATATCCATAAAGAGCTTGGAATGGTGTCATTTTGGCTATGTAGAATTACACCACCACTCAGCAAGGTGCAACCATTGAAACCATTTGTTTTGCTTGTCGGTGACAAAACAACAAAGGTAGGTTTCCAAGCATTTATTGTTTGACCATTTGTTTGAGGATGGTAGGCTGAGCTCATATTAAGAGAAGTCCCGATTTGTTTGCAAAATTCTCTCCAAATTCCCTTTAAACTTGGCATCTCTATCACTTACGATAACTTTGGGAAACCCATGTAGCTTGTAAATATTTTTACAGAAGACTTCAACTGTTTGTTTTGCGGAATCTGTTTTCCTTACTCCAACAAAGTGTGCATACTTGGTTAGTCTATCCACTACCACTAATATTTTATCTTTTCCTTTTGATATGGGTAATCCTTCAATGAAATCCATTGAAATCTCTTCCCATTTTTGGTTAGGGATGTGTAACGGATTGGGGTAACCCCGGGGTTAATACATTTTCACTTTTGTTCCTTTGACAAAGGTCACACTCTACTACATATTTTTTAATATTTGCATTCATCCCCTTCCAAAAGAATGATTTTCGTGCATTATAGTATGTTTTGAAAAATCCGATGTGACCTGCAACTCGACAATCATGGGATTCTTGAAGGACCTTGGATTTAAATTTTGAGTTGAGATTTAAACAAATTCTTCCTTTATACGATTAGATGTCATTTTTCCACTCAAACTTGGGGTATTGATTTAAATCATTGATTATGGAACAGGTCTCTGGGTTTTTGGCATACTCAATTCGAATTTTGTCCAACCATTTGGGAATTGCTATTGATATTGCAAAAACTTGCGCTTCTTCATCTTTTCGTGAGAGGGCATCAACCACTATATTGTCTTTTCCCTTTTTATGTAGGATTTCCATATCAAATGTGGCAATTTTCTCTATCCATTTATGTTGTTCGGTTGTTAATGTTTTTTGTTGTAACAAGAATTGGAGACTATTATGATTTGTACGTATTAAAAACTTGCTTCCCAAGAGATAACGAAACCATTTTGTTAATGCATGCATAATGGCAAGCATTTCATTGTTGTATGTAGACTGTAAGCATTCCTTTTTGTTTAGTTTCATGCTTTCGAATGCTATTGGGTGTCCCTCTTGCATTAAGACTGCTCCGATCCCAAAAACTGAGGCATCACATTCGATTACGAAGGGCTTCGAGAAATCAGGTGTTGTTAACGCGGGAGTTGTGCACATATTTTTTTTCAAAGCTTCAAAACACCTTCCTGCCTCCTCATTCCATTGAAAGGATTTTTTCTTTAGTAGATTTGTGAGGGCAACAGTTAAATGAGCATAGTTCCCGACGAATCTTTGATGGTATCCATCGGACCCTAGAAAAACTCTTAGCTTAGATACGCTTTTCGACTTAGGCCATTATATCATTGCTTTGATTTTCTTTGGATCAACCTTGACCCCATCTTTAGATATAATGTGACCAAGATACTCCACTTCCTCCTTGCCAAATGTTACACTTTGAGATTTTTGCATAGAATTGGTTTTCTTCTAGAAGAGATAATACTTGTCCCAAATGCTTCAAATGTTCCTTCCACGTTTTGTTGTATACGAGGATGTCGTCAAAAAAGACTAACATATTTTCTCAAGTATGGATGGAATAGTTCATTCATAGCAACTTGGAAGGTAGCAAGGGCATTTGTTAGCCCAAAAGGCATCACCCTGAATTCGTAGTGTCCTTCATGTGTCTGGAACACTATCTTGGCCACATCTTCTAATCGTACTCTAGTCTAATAATACTCAGATCTCAAATCAAGTTTTGAAAAATCTCTGGCTCCATTAAGTTCATCCAACATTTCATCGATGAATGGGATGGGAAATTTGTTCTTGATTGTTATCTTGTTTAACCATCGATAATCTATGCATAACCTGAAAGAACTGTCTTTCTTTCATACTAGCACCATTGGAGTTGCATATGGACTTCTGCTTTTAGTGATAACACCACATTTTAACAGATCTCGGACTAACCTTTCTATTTTTGTTTTATGATGGGGGTATCTGTATGGTCTAACCTTGATTGGACTTGACCCTGGCTTGACTTCAATTACATGTTCAATTCTTCTTTCAAGTGGTAACTCCATGGGGAGGTCTTGAAATACCTTTTTGTGTTTTTGAACTAGTTCTTGGATTTCTAATGCTCTGTAGTTATCTTGCTCCGACTCTCGTATCTCCATTTGGTGGCATTGGATGAAATAGGAAGATGCTCCCTTCTGAATCAGTTTTTCCATCTGTCAAGATGACAAAACTTGTGGTTGGGGAGGTTGTAAGCCATATAACTTATACCTTTGCCCTTTCCACTTGAATTTGATGAAATGATTTTGGTGATTAGCATAATAGGTACCCGATGTTTGTAACCATTAGACTCCCAAAACCACGTCTACTCCTCCCAGGGGTACAATGTAGAGTTCTGATTCCAAATTGAAGTCTTGTATTTGGAGTTTCACCTTATGGCATTTCCCTACATTCTCAATCTTTTTTCCATCCGCAACCATTACCTTCATGTCTGGAACCAAATATACCAATAGTTTGAGTTTTCTTGCAATATTGATGTCGAGAAAATTGTGGGTACTTCCTATGTCAATTAGTACTGTGACATTATCATTTTTTATATGTCCTTTTAATTTAAGAGTTTGTGGTTGGCTAATGCCTGTGATGGGTGTGAGTGATATCCTTGGTGTGTTGTCACCCTCGAAGTCTGGTGCAATATTTTGGGGGTTCTCAACTTCTTCACTTACTGACTCTTCTAAGTCTGATTTATCATCTCTTGCTTCGCATGTAATAACTTTTTTGAGTTATCTTCTATGCGGTACATATGTCTCGAGTCCCATTTCTCTCCGTAGCGTTTACATTTGCCTTCTTTTATTCTTTGGGCATCTAAACTTCTTCTTTTATTGTCTCATAGGTTTGGTGGTATATATTTGTCATTTTCTGTATTTTTGGTCTGAGGTACGTTCCTTCTTGAATAAACCTTGTCGAATCTTGATTGGCCTTCTAACTTGTTTTCTGCTGCTTTTGCCTTGCGCCTTGCCATTTCAACAGTCGTAACCTCATGCAATTTTAATTTGTCCTGGATATGTGGCTTTAGACCTCCCAAGTAAGACTAGAGTAACTTATTACTAGATAGTCCAAGCACTCATGTAGCGCGGGCTTCCCATTGATGTGTAAATTCATCTACGCTACCCTTTTGTTGTAACCTGATGAGATTTGAGAAAAATTCATTTTCGGTGATTCCTTGGAATCTTTTAAAAAATCATTTTTGAAGGAATTCCAATCATATGACTGAGTTCTTCCCTTCCACCACAGGGACCAATTGTACGCATCACCTTCGAGATACATGGATGCATATTTAACCTTTTCTTCCTCTGTTGTAACATTATATATATGGAAATACTCTTCAATCTTGTTAAACCATGCCACACATTGGTTATCACCTCCACTGTATTTTGAGAGTTCTATTTTGGCTTTGGGAGGATATATCATTTAGGTTTGATATTGTGCTATCGGTTGGGGATTTTTTATTGAATTGTAGGAAGGTGGTGGTGGTGGTGGTGTGTTAGATGTGCTTGAAGCGCTGGATTGTGGTTGGGTGCGTTGTTGATGACCCTAGTTTTTTATAAGATTTAAAAGCTCATTATGCTTTTTATCTTGATCTTGCGTTATGATGTCCAAGTTTTGCTACATTTCGATCGTTATCTTTTGTTTTAAGTTTGCTATGCCTTGTCGTACTTCAACCTAGACCTCTGCGAAAATGTTGTCTTTAAGCCCTTGCTTTAAATTGGCTAAGCCATGTTGTAATTCAACCCCAACTTCTGCGGTAATTTTATGTTTAAGGCTCTGTGTCAGTGCTTGTTTGAGTGCATCGTTGTTGTTCCTTATTTCCTCTCTTAGATCATCACGATTATTGTTGATTGCATCTTCAAGTAATTTAAATTCGTTTTTGTATTCGTGCTCTATTTTTTCCACCTGATTTTTTAATTCTGCCATCTTCCTGGTACTTGGAGGCGAAATTTTGACTTAATACAATGGTTTAGCAACTATCAGTTGTTTGAATCTTGGCGTATTCTTTTTATCGTAGGATGAGTTGGGGTTTGCAATTTATTGATCGATACGATGAGGGGGTACGAGGATCGAGTTCAGGTCATGAGGGAATGGTATGCAAGGGTCTGTGTGGAATGGTGGCATGGTGAGGAAGTGAGGTCACGAGGAAGGGACGTTGTGAGATGGAGCGAATGGTTGGAGTGGTGGATAGAGGTTGCAGGACTGCAGATTTTACACAGGTGTATACAGGAGGTCGCAGGTTGGTGAATGGGTCGAGGGCAAACAAAATCGTGGGCAGTCGAATTGAGCAAAATCGTGGGTGACTGGACTGAGAAAAATCATGGGCGAGCAGAATCGTGGGTCGAGGGCGAACAGAATCGTGGGCGGTCGGATTGAGTGAAATCGTGAGCGGACAGGATGGTGGATGCACACACAACGGCAACAGAGAACACACCAATGAAGAGAAGACGACCTAACGAAAGAGAGGACACAACCTGTCTCTGATACCAATGGGGGATAAAACCCGATTTTAATAAAATATATATGGAATTAATAATTGAATGATGATTACATTTTACAAGTCCCCTCTTATATAGTCGATTTGGGGCGCATCGGATAAGAGTCACGACTCTTAATAGTGCCTCTCGCTTTTATAAATAATACATTTTATTATTTTTTAATTTGTTTTACCTTTTAACTTATTTCATTCTTTTTTACTTATTATCTTTATTTTTATACATATATGTATATAACACCAACCCATTAATCTTCCTTTTTATTGTCCTTTTATGCATTTGCAAGTCTCCTTTATAAGGTTTCAAGCTTTAGCATTCATTGCTTTGGGATTGGGGCAAACGCGAAAAGGGTAGAGCTCAAGTATGGACTAGCTTTTTAAAGTCTTTGCTATTATTTATTTATTTCTTTAGCATCATTATTTCTTCATTATTTTTTAGTAGCAATTGCAATCAACCTCTAGGCCTTTAGCCCCTCTTCTCATGAGAGAATGAACCATGACCCATTACTGATGCTTAATACACTATGACAAGCTACAGGATGGTAAGTGTTAAGTATGGTGGGGAAACAAAACATTACCCTTGTGAGGGCCCCCCAGTAGTACCGCTTTTCCTTGGGGGTGACAACATGGGACTAGGGTACAAATGTTGGCCACCAAGGTGAAACAAAGAAACAAACATAACTTTTTGAGCTTATGATTCATTATTCAACTTCAACCAATGATCCTCACTCACATGCCTAGTATATTAAGCACAATACTCTATATGAAAGGACTAATGTAGCTCATGATGACATTGGCTTACCATCTCCCAAAGACTGTGTTGATTGGATGTGATGAGCTTTGTTGATCAAGAGTGAAAGAGGCATATGAGGGGGGTTGTTTGGCTACTATGGGTGGACATGTTGATCATCATCATTGTTGGGATCACTATCTTCATTGTGGGCCATGAGACATGATCTCCTCTAGTTACCCCTAGGCATGGAGGGTAACAAGGACATCTTGTCCTTATGGAGACAATCAATAGATCCACAATTCTTTATCACTTGGAGGTCTAGGGACCGAGTCTATCATAGACCGATTGGGCTAAGGACTAAGAGAGTCCAAAGCCCCATCCTCAAACACATCATCCGATGCAAACAAACTACCCCCCAACCCATTGTTTAGGCAAAGTTTGGGGCCTAACATTTACGCCTAGAGGCCATCTTTCAATGGTCTCATTCCTTCACAAAGTTTGGATCTTCGGGAACTCTACTCTGGGAGGGATTGGTATCCCTACTTAGCACTTTGTTCGTCCAAGACCATTGCCTCAGCCAATGCCCCAGGTCGAGTCTATTGTTGGCTCTCAGATACTTCTCGACTACTCCAGTCCATTGCCATCTCTCCAAACCATCCCCCCCCACCCCCACTTTAGGTAATCCCTTGATGTGCCAAGTCACCTCCTGCTATTTAAGCAAGCCCTGAACTAATTGCTCATAGAGAACATTTATATACAGTACATTTAGGTCACCTACATAGCACCACTTGAGGGCTTTAGCTTGAAGTTGGCTTGGTACTCTGAGCACTCCCTGGAGATGAGAAATGGCTTGATCATCCAACCTCGGTATACACGCAGACACCAGATGCATGCCCTCCAGGTCCCCCTCAAGCAATTTCAAGTGGGCTATCAAAGACTCCAGGTCAAGACTGATCACCACAAACTGTAATCAACGAGATCTACCAGCGGTGTTGCTTACAGGAGTCGATGGTGGAGGAGCATTTCATTTTCCAATGCCCCATCTACTATGAGATTGATGGTATGTTTTACTACTGTTGTAACTAAGCCTTGATAATGTTGAATAGTTGAAAACATTATCATAAATCCAAAAAAAAAATTAAAATCTTCGAGCAAATCCTTTTAGATAAGGCTAAAACGAGTTAATTAAGCCTAAAATATCATTTAACATTAATAAATCAAGGCACGATCTTAATTAAAAGCTCGAAACATAATATAATCGCCACCAGGATCCGATGGCTACAAAGAAAGGATGATCAACGGTGTAAAATGATTTATGTGATTTACAGTGATCGAAGGTTATCGAAGCATAAAGATCCAATACCACCAAACCACATGCTCTACACATGGTGCTTTCTTGTTGAAATCGGAGCTTTTCAAAAGTTTCGAAAACTACTTTCGAGAGCTCCGATACCACCCTAGTTTTAGGCTCGCCACCTTGTCAGTTGGTAGTTGGAAACATTAAATTCACTCGTCGCATGATCAAAAGACAACCAATAGTGAATTGACACGTGTATTTTCGTATAAATGAATAATAAACATTAATTTAATAAATAACAAAGTCGTCACCTTTTTGTTTTGACCATTCGACATACAGAGATTACAGGGGTTCGAGGCATTCAAGTCCAGAGGTGTTATTCAGGATTTTAAAGGGGTGGGGCTTTCCTTTTCAAAGAAATTAACTCTGCAAACACGGGTATGCTCAAAAACTTAGTTTGAGACTGATTTTCTCATAAATTCTCTGCAGAGGGTATTTTGAGGGAATTGTAGCAAATTAGTTTCAGAATTTCAGATGCATCCTAGGAGAAAGACTGTTGTTTCGAAACAATCTGAAACAGAGAACCCAGCTCTTAGACATTTTGTAGATAAACATTTCGACGTTTTTGAAACCAGATTACTGGGAAAAACTTTCAAAGAAATCAGAAATCTAGCTTTTTCCAAGTTTTACAATAATATTGAAGATATACCTGCATGGGAATGTGGTTTTGCTCAAGCTATTGTCCCTACGACCTTTCATTTTCCTGAGTTNATCCCTTGATGTGCCAAGTCACCTCCTGCTATTTAAGCAAGCCCTGAACTGATTGCTCAAAGAGAACATTTATATACAGTACATTTAGGTCACCTACATAGCACCACTTGAGGGCTTTAGCTTGAAGTTGGCCTGGTACTCTGAGCACTCCCTGGAGATGAGAAATGGCTTGATCATCCAACCTCCGTATACACGCAGACACCAGATGCATACCCTCCAGGTCCCCCTCAAGCAATTTCAAGTGGGCTATCAAAGACTCCAGGTCAAGACTGATCACCACAAACTGTAATCAGCAGGATCTACCAGCGGTGTTGCTTCCAGGGGTCGATGGTGGAGGAGCATTTCATTTTCCAATGCCCCATCTACTATGAGATTCATGGTATGTTTTACTACTGTTGTAACTAAGCCTTGATAATGTTGAATACTTGAAAACATTATCATAAATCCAAAAAAAAAAATTAAAATCTTCGAGCAAATCCTTTTAGATAAGGCTAAAACGAGTTAATTAAGCCTAAAATATCATTTAACATTAATAAATCAAGGCGCGATCTTAATTAAAAGCTCGAAACATAATATAATCGCCACCAGGATCCGATGGCTACAAAGAAAGGATGATCAACGGTGTAAAATGATTTATGTGATTTACAGTGATCAAAGGTTATCGAAGCATAAAGATCCAATACCACCAAACCACGTGCTCTACACATGGCGCTTTCTTGTTGAAATCAGAGCTTTTCAAAAGTTTCGAAAACTACTTTCGAGAGCTCCGATACCACCCTAGTTTTAGGCTCGCCACCTTGTCAATTGGTAGTTGGAAACATTAAATTCACTCGTTGCATGATCAAAAGACAACCAATAGTGAATTGACACGTGTATTTTCGTATAAATGAATAATAAACATTAATTTAATAAATAACAAAGTCGTCACCTTTTTGTTTTGACCATTCGACATACAGAGATTACAGGGGTTCGAGGCATTCAAGTCCAGAGGTGTTATTCAGGATTTTAAAGGGGTGGGGCTTTCCTTTTCAAAGAAATTAACTCTGCAAACACGGGTATGCTCAAAAACTTAGTTTGAGACTGATTTTCTCATAAATTCTCTGCAGAGGGTATTTTGAGGGAATTGTAGCAAATTAGTTTCAGAATTTCAGATGCATCCTAGGAGAAAGACTGTTGTTTCGAAACAATCTGAAACAGAGAACCCAGCTCTTAGACATTTTGTAGATAAACATTTCGACGTTTTTGAAACCAGATTACTGGGAAAAACTTTCAAAGAAATCAGAAATCTAGCTTTTTCCAAGTTTTACAATAATATTGAAGATATACCTGCATGGGAATGTGGTTTTGCTCAAGCTATTGTCCCTACGACCTTTCATTTTCCTGAGTT